>CM053268.1:25656181-25672514 GCA_028583415.1 Protea cynaroides
TACAACTCTTTTTCTTTTTTTCTTTTCTTTTTTTATTTTCATTTGATTCATTTGATACCTACACCTCTTAATTTGTAACTTTTTATTTTTTTCATCTTAAAAGTACAACACATTTTTTTAGGGTGGAATTAATCTTATTATTTCACATATATGTTTAAAAAATTGGGTCAAACAATAATATAATGATGACTCATTAATAATTTTGTTAAAACCTCTTTACACCTCTAACTTAAAAGGATGTTTTGAGAATAAATCAATGAACAATCAAAAGAAGATTACATGTTCTAAATATATCTACAGAGGTATCATACAGATGGTCCTTTCCTTGATGGAGAACAGTACATAAAAGATAGCAATGTTTTCCCTAATTCTCAATGAACTATATACATATCTGCTTTGAGGCCAACACGTGGATGAAATGAATAATTCTCTTAAAATTCAGCCTGAGGAGTTTTGGGTACATGAACAACTGAATGATGACAAGAATCTCAACTGAATATGAGATCTTATCACAAAAAATATTGAAACCCTTCATTTTGTCTGTGTCGAGAATTTGGTTGAGAAGAACTGGCTTAAGACCCCAAGAAAGCATCAACTTTGGCATTTGTTGAACTTGACAGGAACTTCATGCAGATGGGTGGAGTCACCTTAGCCAAAGCAAGCATTGAACTGGGCAAAGTCCATATCCCGTCACCACAGATGAGACCAGAAGCAACTGCAGGCCCAAATGCATCAGCTCTTGTTTTGTTTAGCTTCTGCCACACAAATATTATCAAGCTTCCAATACACATGTCAATGGCAAAGTATGAACCAATGTAGAATGGTATTGCCATAGCCATTGGCAGTGGAATATACTGAGACCACTTCTTGTTTACAGAATCTCTGATTCCATTTATAATAATTGATGCAGCAAAGAAGACATAGCAAAGTTGAAGGCAATGCTTTGGTAGAGATGAGAATCCCTCAACACCTAATGTAGCCATGCTGCGGTATACAAGTGCATAAGGAGCGGGGTATTGTGAACCATGTTGACCCAAATCAGGAAAAGCACTGTAGAAGATCCAGAAGACACAAGGGGAGATAACACAACCCATAGCAGTCCCAATCACTTGGCTTACAAACATTGATCTTGGTGAAGATAAGGTCAGGTACCCAGTCTTGAAGTCCTGAGAGAGATCAGATGCTGTGGAGACAATGTTCATCATGACACCACAAGCTGCAAGACCTGCTAGAACCCCTCCATGAGCTGCCCCAGCCCATGCACCAATTGTGAAGATGGCTAGCTTCCCATAAGTGGAGGCTAGAGACCAATCAGTAAGCCCACACCCATATGCATTACAAAATCCACGAATTGGTGCAAAAATGTAGATGATCAAAATGTAGTACCATTTGAGGGGCTGGAAGATGTGTGGAAGTATAACAATAGATATAATGGCAATAATAACATAGCCTCCTACTGCAAACCAGGTCGGGATTTGATCTTTGAGGAACATATGGGTTCGCCGTTCATCATCATAAGAGAGAGGTGCAATTGCAGTTGAGTTGCCTTCCACAACAGGGAGAACCTCATTTCTTTTGTTCCGAGTTTCCTTGGAAAAGCTGATTATTGTTCTGCTCAAAACCTTCACAAAGTTGTATAAACCATCTCCAAGGATCATGGCAATTGCAATGAAAACCTGCAGTTAAGCATAATAGAAGTGTCAGTATGCAATAAAAGGATTTACCACTCTAGATTCTAGAGTGAATTCCTACAACTCCATCTGATTACAAGTGAAATGGGAAATTGAAACAAAGATAAAATGAAAATTTTTTCAACCATAATTGTATAACAAATTCAGAAAAAAAATTAAAATTCTAACCAACACTTTTCATATAGATTCCTTTTACCCTTACAAAGCTTCATATATATATATATATAGAGAGAGAGAGAGAGAGAGAGAGAGAGAGAGAGTTACAAAACTATTATTGGGAATGATTAGAAAACTTTCCTTACACTTTTCAAACAGTTTTCTGGGAATGATTCAGTACATTGGTTACAATGAGTGTTTTTAGAAGTAGAATCTTACCCTGTAACCTTGTAGGCCATGGAGACTGCTAGCACTGAGCTTTTCAGAATACCAATCACCTTTTTTATTACCTATAAACCACATGATACCCCATGAGAGTATCCCTCCAACTAACACAGATACATTTATTATATATGGACTGATCATCCCAACCCCAACATAAGTTGCCGAGAAATCAAAGTAAAACCTGTTTTCCCAGACAGAGAAAAGCAGAGAATCAATATTTCAGAACTAGAATTAGGTAATATGGACAATCAAGTATAATCCAGCATTTTAAACACAGCAGCATGTATGGTAGGTAACAAAGAAATCTCCATATATATAACAATCAATCTATCACCATGTTTATAGTATGAAACATTTTACTTACCTGTTGGCATAGGCTTGAAGACCAAATGTTGGGAAGCTTTGAAATCCACAATCATCCCCTCCAGTGAAGAACCATTGAAAGAAACCCCACAAGAAGCTGAAGCTGAAGAACTTTCCCAATGTCTTGACTTGTTTCCTGAGAATATGATAAAATATATATAAAAGATGAGGACCCTCCTTACAGTATTCAATAGAAAGATATATAGCTTTGTGAAGAGTCTTACTTGGCTAGTTTGGCTCCTGTAGGAGTGTGGAAGCTGTTTATAAGGAGTGCTGTTGCAGTGCCACTTGGGTAGGTCAGTTTAAAGTCGACAATCATGATCTGAAACCAGACACAAACAAGCAACATATGTCGTGAGCTCTACTCTCCTTGGGGCCACTACCTACCCAAAAAAAAAAAAAAACATATGGATCAAAACATATAATCTTTACAGAAGAAATAATTCAAGTTTGAAGGTCAGATCCTGAATGATGATATTATACTTTGTTACTGGAAGTTCTTTGCTAACAAGAGGAACATTGTGGTCACTCACTCTCTTGTTTATCCAAATCCATTAGCAAGAAGCTCAAAAGGATGATTTACTTGCTTGATCAATCAAGGTTTTGTTGGTCACCCTATCAGTTATAAATAGGTACGACTGAATGTCACAAGGGATTAAAAAAACATGTAATTGTAACTAATTCCCTTAAATAGACCATTCTGGGAAAGTCTTTGCATTAAAAAAAAAAAAGGAGAAAATAATACAACTAGAGAAGCCCAATCTATATGGATCTAAAATACAAAATCTTGATGAAGCACATTTTTAAAAGAGTAATGGGCTTAACTATACATCTACAACAAATCTGAGACATTTGATTTCAATTTGTAACTAAAGTCAATGTATAAATTAGTTTGATTGAAATTACCTTCCGAAGAGGAACCACAGAGAAGAGTCCAATGAAACTAACAACAAAGAGAAACCCAATCATCCATCCAATGTGTGGGTTCTTAATATTATGAGGATCATTAAAATCTGTTGCTTGCTTGGCCACAGTCTCACTCATTCCAAAGAGGTAACTCCCAAAACCTCCTGTTCATTCAAATTGAACCATAACACATTAATAATTAATGAAGTTTTCAAAGTAGTTGAGACATGTAGAGAAATGTCCTAATAATTTTTTTTTTTTTTTTTTTTTTTTTGGTGGTAAAAATGTCCTAATCATGTTTAAGAACATAAAATGTATGGTTTAGCTATGCTAGGTTAGACATGGGTTTGATAAAATAAAAAAAGAAAAAAGTGTTCAATGTATGGGAAGAAATGAAAATCAACCCTAATCCCAAAAGTAGCAATGCAGGTTAATTAAGGACCTCAAGTTGGTTAGTAATTATTTAATAAAAGTGGAGTGAGGAGGATCTAAGCTGTGTGGCCCAGTTGCCACGTCAGCATAAGGAGATGCGTTCACGTGGCCTTACCTCCTCTCACTACCTATGATGGTGGGTAGTCACCTAAAGATATGGGAGGTTAAGACATATGGGTTCTGGTTTTGGGAAAATGATTCGATTTTATACCACATTTCATAGTCCAGTCCAACCACCCCAAAAGATGCACTTAGGGGATGAAAAGCCACCGGCAGCAGGCATAATTGAAGAAGAAATTCAAAACCTAGAAATCGCCTAAGCCTCAATCACATCACCTCGTATCTACACATTGGCACACATTTATTGGATCATCAAGAAAACTACAAAATACATGAAAACAATTTTGATATTTGAGATCAGAGGGTTGAAGGGTTTTCCAGGGATTCGAAGTACATTGATTGTTGGTTTTGGTGACGAGTAGAAAAAAAACCCATTAATTTGTGGCAACTGGAATGGTCTCTATAAAATTGGGCCCACATAAGGTTGCCACATGGCAACTCTATGGTATTTTGATCTATATAAGCATTCTATCCTTGTCACCATCCATCAATTTGGCAAGTCACAGATCCAAAATTTTCCTCTTACATATGTGGATGTTTGAAAATTAGTTGAAAATTAAACTTGACAGCTCATTTAAACCCCTTCTATCGACTATATATATATATATATATATATAAAGTAATGGGTTCCAAAACTATTTATATATATATATATATATATATATATATATATATATATATATATATATTAAAATGATGGGTTATAGCAGTACAAGAGCGATGGATTCCAAAACTAATTTTTTTTGGGTAAGCGGTCCTATTTTGAGAAACCATAGATGATATCATCTTCGCTCCAAGAAGAGATTGAGTCTGATCGTTCGGAGGAAGTTGCAACCATGGTTCAAGTAATTGATATTGGATTAGTCAGATCGATTATCTATATCAGTTTTAAATATGGCTCATCCTGATTCAATATCAATTCTTAATAGATTTTGGGAATATGGCTGATCCTGATTCAATATCAATTCCTAATAGATTTTGGGAATTGGCCCATTTGATATGATCCTTTATTCATTATTTTTTTAATATTCCATAGCATGTCTCAATTACTTAACAGATAGGGTTGCCACGTAGCGATCATCTACAATTACTAGGAATGTAAATAATAATTTTAATAAAATAATAACCAATCCATATCATGGGACGAGACCGGTTTAAAAAATGTGTCTTTCCAACTATGTTAAATTTGGTGTTAAATTGACGGATTGGTATTTGGAGCAAACGTGCAAACTTGATCAAAACCCATTCAATTATTTACCCTTAAGGACCAATTAATGGATTTTATACTAAAACATATGCCCCAAGTGGTTTAACCTAAAGATATAAATGGATCGGACTTGGACTCGGATGTGGTCAGATTTGGATACTCTAGGCCTGATATATATGTAAAACGAATTCAAATTCTCTTTTCCTCGTTCTCTGAACATGTCAAATTATCCTTAAGAATATTCATGATCATTAGTTACTTAATTTTATTATTTGGATATTTATTGGATCATATAAATTTTGTTCTAGATTGTCCACATTCGAATCTAGATATTCCTAATGAATACCCCTAACGAGATATGAATACCAATAAACTCTGTCTATCAATCCTTTAGACTGAATGCCGTTTGCGGATTGAGGCCCCCATTTGAACTCAGATTGACTGACTGATTATTGATATAAGGTTTCAGTTTTGACCAGCCTTGGTCTTAGCCTGTAAGACCAAAACCAAATAAAGACTAGTTGAAACCATGGTACAAATAATCGGTCGATCCTGATTCGATACCGATCGAGTCGGATAGGCAAGAATCAAGCTAAAAATTGGGCCTTGCAAAACCTTCGTGCTAGAATTGGCTTTACATGGGATCGGGACTGGGATCAGCTCGGCCTTAGCCATTCTGGTCCAATCCCTCAAACCATGGTTGAAACCAATGGAACTAAGGGTGTCAACGGGTCGGTCTGGGCCGGTTTCGGTTCGGGCTAAACTGGTGTCGGGTTTTATAAGCCCAGCCCAAAACATATCCATTAAGGAGTTCGGGCTGGGGTGGGCTGCGCTGGACACAATAACTAACGGGCTGGTCCGGTGTCGGTTTGATATCGGGCTGGGTTTATTGAGGTGATTTCGGGTTGGTTCGGTCCGGATCAGGTTTATCGGGCTTATCGGGCCCCTTTTATATGTAAACTATATAGCCTATTTTATTATTTCTATCTATAAAATTAGCATTATTCCTTCCATATGTATGTAATTTAATAAACTATAACAATTAACATAATTGTTTCAACTATAGATTCACATAATCTTCTAGATCATGAAGTGAACTCTAATAGTGTAACACAATCTATTAAAATTTAAAACCATTAAAATTAAGAATTGGGCCCGAATGGACCTTATCGGTGTTCGGGTTGGGTTTTATCGATTTGGGTTAATTCGGGTTTCTTAACGGACCGGTCCGGTTTGGTTTCGGTTTGGACTGAAACGGTGTCGAGCTTTACAAGCTCAGACCAAAACCTGTCCATTAAGGCTCGGTCCGGGCTGGGTTCGGGTTATATCGGGCTGGCTCGGTCCGTACTACCGGGCCGGGCCCAGTTTTGACACCCTTAAATGGAACCCAGCCTATTGCTACCCTTACCAATTTGGTGTGAGCAGCCCAAACACACATTATGTGTGTGGTTCCTCTCATAACATACACATTTTAAATTGCCATACTTTTCTTAATGCCAGTGCTTTAAATATCTCTCATTTTTTCTTCAAAATCCATGAAACAAATATACACAAAGAAACAAGAACAATTATCATAGGAAAGACAGAACAATTATCACACGAAAGACTGAAGCATTAAGGTGAAATTTTTCTATTTAATATTTTATTTTATAATTCCCATTTTAAAATATGTCATTCTCCCCTTTTTCGTTTGTCCATTAACATATTTCTATTTCTTTGTAATAATCATGTATTGGTTTGATATGGCATTGGTTAGGTTTGCTAACCTTAAACAAGAATTTGAGAGCATCGGCTTCGATGCAATAAATATTTTAGAGTGCCATTATGCTGCTTTCCAATATAGACAGAGAAATATATTGAATCGTAGTTAAGTCATTCTAGCTTATATGTTCATGTTATTCTATTAAATATTAAGTGTTTTTTAATGCTAATATTTAACCAAAGGCCTGCCATATATGTGATAAGCGATTCGACACCGATAACTCCGAGGAATGGCTGAAATGGAAAGAAGTCTATGGATTCATCGTCCCTGATAATGCTCGTGGACTTCTTTCCATTTCAGCCATTCCATGGCCAGACGCGGTTGGTTTGAGGAATCCATGACGAGCCTCTGGTTAAATATTAGTATTAAAAAAGGAAGAAGGGTGGTACTCTTGGACTAAGGATTCAATTAGCTGTCAATTGGATGATGATGATCTAGAAGAAGAAGAAGATCCCACCTGATCTTCGGCAGTTGGAGTGGCATTCTGCATGGGTCTTCCCCTTAGCTGCTGCTGCTGGGGGAATGGCCTTGCTTTGGTCTCCGGATCTTGGTTAGTGGTTGAGTGCATGGAGCATAGTCCTCGCCGGAAGCTAGGTTTCTGTTTTAGATTCTTTTTGGGTTCTTTGGGCCTTGTTTGGTCTACCCTTGTAGCTTTTAGTTTTTTGCTTTTTCCTTTCTGTGGTTGTGGGGCTGTCGGGTCTTTTCTTGGGTTGGCCCCATTTGGGTTTTGGGCTTTGTATTTCATGCCTCCCCAATTTGGGTAGCTTGTTGTGTTCTTCGAGGTTAATGAAATTATATATTTATCAGAAAAAAAATCAGTTGCCACGTGGCCTTTAATGGAGAAAGAGTTAGTAGATTATGATGTATGCATGTTTCCTTCGGATGATCATGTTATTCTAATTTTTTTTTCTTTTTTCTTTTTCATTATTAATGATTTTTTTGTATATATTATTTCTTTTCATCAGTTTATAGGTTATTGATGAGCGATTGGATTATTGTCTACACATTTTATGCATTTCTCTCAACTTATCGTGGTGGAGAAATGAAAGATGGTCTGAATGGTCTTAGCAATTCAGAAAGAATATCAACTGCAATGGCTTCAGGACAAGTTGAGTAAATGCATAGAATGTGTAGAGAAGCAATCGCAAGTACTGCTTTTAAGTCTAATTTGTTTGGTGAATTATATGATTGTGGAGTCTGCTTTTAACAATATGATGTATATGTGGCTAATCTGAGCCATTAGTTTAACGGTCCCTATCGATGGCCACACTCAACCATCATCGGAAAATTCCAATCCGGAGAAAAAAAAAAAAACAACATTGGGTTTCAAGGAGAATGTACCGCTGAAAGAGATCCCAGAGCTTGCAACGACGCAAGTCTGAATGACAGTGTTCTCTTGCCTGGTGAAGGGTTGTTTGAGCTAACCAGTCTTTTCAAGGAACTTAGTCCATGTCTTCACGAAGAAGAACCCCAATAGCCCAGCAGAGACGTTGAGAGAAGGTATGATACCTGTAGTGAGGTTGAGCTTCATGACAATAAAGCTAAAGAGGGTTGAAAGAAGCAACCCCACCACAAAGGCTCTCAGGGTCAGCTGTTCTTGCCATGAAGGCACTCTTTGGCTCTCAAATGTCTGTTCCACGCTAAGTTGATCAGCTTGATGATTTTCTTCTTCTTGTACCTCGTTGCTCTTCTTTGATCCATGGCGATTCACTAGTTGTGGATCTGAGGAGGTGTTCCCGATTCTCTCGTCTCTGTTCTCCATTGATCTGGAGAATCAGGGGAACTTGGGCTGGAAAAGTTGGGAGTAATTTGAAAGTTGGAAATGAATCTCTTCTTCGTGGAACTTATTTCAATCCTATTTGTATGGGTGCTAAACTGGTGGGTGCGGCAATATGGTTTTGATTTCCTAGCTGACCTGAGTGCCCTCAGCCTCCAACCAACCGCGTTTGGCCAAGGAAGGAAATATATGGCTATTTTCTATTTTTTATTTTTTATTTTTCGTTTTCTGTAACCGACTTGGCTTAAAAAACCGCTCAAACTGATTTTCAACCGCCCAACAAAAAGGGAATTTAAAAGAAGAAAATAGTTCAAATTCATATATTTATGGGTAAATTTCAGGTGCCTCTCCTGAACTTTGTTGCAACCTCCTCTTATTTGTCATTAAGTTTTATATAAATGACATGTCGGTTAAATGTTGATGTGTCTTTTGATATAATTTCTTAATGTCAAGAATTCCCCTAGCACCAGTAAAGTTGCCCTTTCACCGTTTTCAAATATAACAAAAGACATAGTGGGTCTCTTTTATGGCAAAATTCAAGGGAAAGGGATCTATACATTAGCAAGGTATATTGATATCTTATATGCTAATGGAGAAATGAAAGTACAAGAAAAACCAGTAGCAGATCACTTGGAGGTGAGAAAAGGGGAGTTTGAATTGAGAGAGAGAGAGAGAGAGAGAGAGAGAGAGAGAGAGGGGGGGGGAGGGAATAGAAATAAAAATTTTCAAACCTGAAAAAGAAACTTATAATCATACCTAATTTGTTTGTATAAAGTACTTATATTTCTTGTCATATCTAGTAATGAGATTATTAAATGTAATTTTGATTTTATTTTTCAAATGTAAGAGATTTGTATGCAAAGTAAAATGAAAGTTAATAACTAAAAATGGAAAATTTGGAGTTAGTTGCATAGTTTGTGTGATAATGATGGGATAAAATTTTGTTGCAAACCTTGCAAAAATAAGTTTCATAGGAAAAAGATCCTCTTCAATTATCTAATACCTCCAGCCATGATCTAGCGACTAGAGTTCACTTAATGTGCATATTGACATTGGTATGTGTACCGAGTGAACTTCAGCAGCTGGATCACAACTAGAGTCTCTCCAGCAATAGAAGAGTATCCAAGTCCATTTTCCTACTGTCAATACATGTGTTAGTCAAATAAGTAGATATAATTACAAATTAGAGGCATTAATAAGAAGTGAGTCAAAAAAATTTGTTGGAAAGGAAAAGAATTGTTGTCACGAATGAAGTAATTAGGTAGAATTGCTATATCATAGTTTGATAAGATTCAACTTTTGTTTCTCTTTTACTCTCTTCTTGTTGCGGTGGGTAATTGTTCGAGCATCCTTCGGCTGGTCGGACCTACTAGAGAGGAAGCAAAAAGGCAAGTGAAGACGGGTTCAGAAACCTTGAGGCCACTCTGATGCCTAAGTTAGAACCGAGCACAAGCTGATTGGGAGTTCGGTATGAGAATACGAGCTCTAGAAAAGTGGGTTTAGCAGAGAGAGTTTGGGTGTCAAAGATTTGATCTATTTACCTTATGAGTGTACTATATTTAAGGAGAGGCATCGGGTGGCTTAAGTTCTATTTTGCCCCTGTGGGATCTGGCACAATCTGCTATCTTGTCATAATACGCCTAACTGAGTGAACTGTGAGCTGCCGTCTGGGTTGGAGTTATGGGACATGTAAGGAGAGTGGGTGAAAGCCTGTAACTCAATCCTGGATATCTCACGGTCGATTGTAGGCAAATAGGCCAACAGCTGTTGGATGGTGATCTCTAGGGAGTTATTTGATTGCGGCTATGAGATCTTTGCTCATGAATGGCATCGCTAGTTGGGTGTACCCAAGGAGTAGGGAGACGTGAGCGATTTCGGTGGACTCATGATCGTTATCCCGAGTTATTCGTGATTGGATCCTGACGTATCAAACCTCTAAGGTGGTATTCTTATGTGCTTGCATGTGGTTGACCACGTATTTTCTTGCGGTTGGGACACACATCTTGACACGTGTCCTTCGATTGGTGGGGTTATTATTCCCCTAACAGTTGCCCTTTACTCTTTCAGGTCTGTAAGATCTGATGGCGCAATGATGCTTGTTTTGCAATTTTTAGTCGAGTTGAACAGGTCGAACTTGCTAAGCTGTGTGTAGCTTTAATTGGCTTCTTTGTGATGAGAAATCTGTGAGGGTATAGAGATTTTCCTCCAAGATCCTCTCTCTCGTGGCAAGGAAGAAAGTGGTTTGGACTTTAATGGAAACATAGGGTTCATCCTAAATTTTGAGATCACATGTTTTGCCTTATGATTTTGTCTACTCGCATTTATGGACGAAAATAAATTGGAATCGCCACTTAGATTAAGTTTTAGGACCTATAAAATTTTTATCTCCAGAAGAGAGACATTTATGATTCATAACCCATAAACTGGCTTTGATATCCAAAGAACGGGTAATTGTTCAGGTTACTGTTTGGGAAGGTATTCGGCACCCAAACCACCCGATCCAAAATCAATCTCACATGCAATTCCTTTCCTAACTCTATATGTGAAAATTTATAATCAATGGCTGACTAAAGCTTTTGGGGATCCTTTGCCAAATTGCAAAATTCTTCTAACCTATGTTCTATCAATCATGTCTTAAAATAAAAAAAGCTACTAAAATCTAGACCATCTTCTAGATTGCATACATATCTCATAGACATTGAATCTCCCAACAATCCGGTTATCATGTAGGTGGGACAGATAGAGTGTCCAATGCTATTAACCTAGCAATGGCCCATTCTAAATGATCTTTGAAAAAAGATATATTTGAAGCATCCGAAAAACATCTTTTTGTTCATTTTATATTTTAGCCCGAGTCTACTATGAGATCAGATTTGCTCACGAAATCTAAGAGATGGGGATCTCTAATAAAAGTGGCTCATTGGAGTCTCGTATTTATTTAAAACAATTAATGATCCGCTACAGACAATGTGGGGCACGACAGACTCGTGTGTGCAGTGAATATCTTATTACATCAATTCTTGAATAGAGGATACATTAGTGGGGATAGGGAATCGTCCTATTCTAACCCAACCCGCATCCTAGATTAAATGATGGGTGACCGGCAAACCGTATAAATTTGGCATTTATCCCAACCCCATACAAGATATTTAGATGCTTACATAGCACTTCCCCACCACAGGCATTTATTACAAAAGTTTGATCAACAAGTAAAATAACAAAGATTGAATCATACACATAGGCGTTTACAACAGGATCAAAAACACTATGTTGACTGAGATGTACTGTCAAATGAAGAACATCGCCGGAGAACAAATCATAACCGAAAATGCAGGAGAAGAAAACTAGAATATGTGCACCCTCAAGTGAATCGCAGGAATAGGTAGGTAACTGAATCGCAGCAATTGATGAGTGCTTGATTCGAGATAGAATATCTCAATCGCATACAAAGGAAAGAGATGATCAACTCGTCGGAAAGAAAAGACTGTGATATGCGATCGCCGGAGAAGAGAAATAGATTGGAGAAGAATAAAACTCTCAATCACCTTCTTCTTTTTGTTGATGACTACTAGTAACCGACTGACAGACCTCTCTTTCGAAATGAGAAAATACCCCCGTTCTCGGCTACTATCAGTTAGCCCCAAAATGGAAAAAATGAACTCCTCTTCTCTATGCGATACCCATAATACCCCTCTCTTCCCCAACCAACAATGAAACCCTCTTTGTCCCTCTTTATCAGTGTGTCTCCAAAAAATACCCACACTGCTTTTTGTCTTTTCTATCCTTTACTTCCATTGTCGCCAGTTGCCCTCCCCCTTTAAAAAAAAAAAAAATCACGATCTCCCACTCTCCCCACTTTTTTAGATTTTAAAATCCAAACCCCCTACTTTTCTCAAAAATTTGATTTTTTGAAATGAGCCTTCCCTGATAGATAGAATATGATAATGCTGTATTGTATTTTTCTATTTCTTGTTATAGATTACAAAGGACTAATATATACACAATGATAAATGAAAATCAATGGAACCGTGTCCCAAATCCCAATCCTTTGGACATGGTATGCCTATTTTAGATTACTAGATATGCATGGATTATTAATTAGGAACCTGATTCTTAATTAGGTTTTTTTGTTTTGTCACATGCGAGTGTGAGGGGTTTTTGACCCAACGAGTGTTATGGATATATGAATACGTTTTTGACCCAACGAGTGTTATGGATATATGAATACCATTAGAAGGTAGGTTTGCGGCAATCATCGCCAGACTTTTTTTATGAATTTTGATCTACTCACAAATTTTATTTGTTTTCTTTATTTCAAAACATGATTGACAGAATATAGGTTAAAAGAATTTTGCAACTTGGCATGAGATCCTCAAAAGCTCTAATCAGCCATTGATCTTGTGTGTGTGTATATATATATATATATATATATATATATATATATATATATATATATATATATATATATATATAGGAAATGAATTGTTTGGGAGACTGATTTTGGATTGGGCGGTTTGGGTACCTAACACCTTTTCAAATCGTAACCAGAACAATTACCTATCTTTGGATATCAAAGCCAGTTAATGGGTTATGAGTCATAGATGTCTCTCTTATGGGGATGAAAATTTTATAGGTCCTA
Source organism: Protea cynaroides (assembly GCA_028583415.1). Lineage (NCBI taxonomy): Eukaryota > Viridiplantae > Streptophyta > Magnoliopsida > Proteales > Proteaceae > Protea > Protea cynaroides. Next base: position 25,669,460 of record CM053268.1, read on the forward strand.
GACCTTAATCTAGGTGGCAACTCCAATTATTTTCATCCGTTAACGTGAATAAACAAGATCACAAGGCAAAATTTATGATCTCAAAATTTAGGATGAACCCTATGTTTTCATTAGATTCCAAATCACTTTCTTTCATGCCACGATAGAGAGGATCTTGGAAGAAAAATCCTATGTCTACACAAATTCCTCGTCACAAAGAAGCCAAAAAAGAAGCCGATTAAAGCTACACACAGCTTGGCTAGTTCCGACCTGTTTAACTCGGCTAAAAAGCAGCAAAATGAGCATCATTGCTCCATCAAATTTTATAGACCTGAAAGAGCAAGGGGAATTGTGAGGGGAATAATAACACCACCAATTGGAGAATGAAAACTATGAGAGGAATAATAACATCACCAATCGGATAATGATACGTATCAAGATACGTGTCCCAACCGCAAGAAGATATGTGGCCGACAACGTGCAAGCACATAAGACGGCCACCTTAGAGGTTGGAAATGTTAGGATCCAATAGCGAATAATTCGGCATAGCAATCATAGGTGCACCTAAATCACCCAGTCTCCCCACTCACAGCATACAGCCAGCTGGCGACACCATCCATAAGCAAAGATCTCGGAGCCGCAATCAAATAACTCCCCAAAGATCACCATCCAATGGTCGTATATACAATATTTATGAGGATAATATAATTATGTCGTAAACAAGAAACCAGTGTACAATTTTTTGTGATGGATACATATCATCTTTAATATATTATATACGACGGTAATTATATTGTGTCAGATATAAATTATTTACAACGGCTAATTACTGTCATGAATACAGATATATAAAACAGCATACACCCATCGTTAATACTATTATTAGCCATGTTTTGTTAATACGAACGCTTATAAGTCTTTTCCAGACAATCACTGATTTCCGTCATTGACATTTACAACGTCTCTTCATACGACATTTCTACAATAGGATTAAACCGTCATTAAATGATATTTGCAAGGGTTATAATTATTTACGATGGAAAAAAACCATTGTAAAAAGACACCAATGTTGCAGTGAACCGATCGTGACATATTTGGGATTGAGTTGCGGGCTCTCACCCACTCTCCTTACCTGTCCCGAAACTCCAATCCCCACGGCAGCTCACAACTCACTCAGTTAGGCGAAGTTCGGATAGGGATAACAACTATGACAAGATAGCAGATCATGCTAGATCCCACAAGGGCAAATCAGAACTTATGCCACCCAATGCCTCTCCTATAAATACAGTACACTCTTAAGGTAAACAGATTAATTCTTTGACAACCAAACTCTCTACTAGACCCACTTTTCTAGAGCTCATATTCTCATAACGAGTTCCCACTCTACTTGTGCTCGGTTCTAACTTATGCATCAGAGTGACCTCAAGGTTTCTGAATCCAGCCTCACTTACCTTTTTGCTTTTTCTTTCGTAGGTCCGACCAGCCGAAGGAAGCTCAAGTGATTACCCACTGCAACAGGAAGAGAGTAAAAGAGAAACAGAAGTTGAAACTTATCAAACTATGATGTAGTTGGTCTACCTAATTACTCCATAGGGGACAACAATTCTTTTCCTTTCCAACAAATTTCTTTTACTCACTTCTTAATAATGCCCCTAATTTGTCATTATCCTTACTTATTTGACTGACACATGTACTTATAGTAGGAAAATGGGTTTGGATCTTCTCCTATAGCTGGAGAGACTCCAGTCTTGATTTAGCCACTGGAGTTCACTCGGTGCACATACCGATGTCAGTATTGTATTTAATCGTTTTTATTAACTAAAGTTTCAAATTAAAAAAATATGTTTTGCTTTGGTTTTCTCAGTATTAGGCTAGTGAGGTGAGGTTAGTGAGGTTAGAATCTAATACCCCTTGGATGCGTTAGGTTTAATTTGGCTTCTATTGGGTTGATAATGGTTTAACCCATTTGAGCCGGATATGTCGGGTCAGTAACGGTTTAACCCGTTTGAACCGGATCCATTAGTGAAGTGTCTCTATAAGAGACACATCCTTTGTTTGTAACATGTTGGTTTGAAAAGACACATCATTTTCTCAGGGTGTCTTGTACTGACATGTTAGTTTGGAGAGACACATCCTTCCCTCATGGTGCCTTGAAAAGATATGTTCTCCACTATATATATAAGAGGGGGAAGCCTTAAATGGGCACAATGAGAAGAACTATTTACTTGGTTCTCTCTCCCTCTCTCTCTCTCTCTCTCTCTCTCTCTCTCTCTCTTTTAAGCACATATTGAGGGTATTCCCCTTTGTTTTCCGAAACACTGTTTTTTCCGAAATTGCATAACCCTCTTGCATTTGATCTAAGCACAACTCTGATGTACTCTAAGGGACACATCAAAGAAGTGCATGTTTGCTGCTAAAAGCCAAGGCTGCTTCATCTTGGATTCAGATTTACATCATAACCTGGTTGCACCTGTGGGGGCAAATACTAATTTTAGGACAGTGCCAATTTTATGCGACACAGCCTGTATTGACATCATTTGAGTGATTCTCTCTACTGTCTTCTTTAACAGATCATTGGAAGAATTAAATAGATAAGTGGTTCTCATTTAAAGTTTTTCTTTCATATTTACAACAGTCAGTATACATACATACTGAGTTAACTCTAGCCGTTAGATCGGCTGAAGGGAATAGACAATAGGAGAGGATCTTTTTCCTAAGAAAATTGTTTATGCAAGATTGGCAAGAAAATTTTATCCCATCATTATCATATGAACCATGCAACTAACTCCAAATCATTCTATATTTAGTTATTAACTTTCATTTTACTTTGTATTTAAATCCCTTACATTTGAAAAATAAAATCTAAATTACATCTAATAATCTCATTACTAGAGACGATAAGAAATACAAGTACCTTATACAAACAAATTAGGTATGATTATAAGTTTCTTTTGTAGATTAAAATTTTATATTTATATTTCGTTTCATTTCCGTTACAACCATACCAAGCCGCAATGATTTTTAAAGTAAATTTACAAAGTTGATCCTTGTACTTTACCTCAACAAAAGCATTTAT
>CM053268.1:25673014-25767395 GCA_028583415.1 Protea cynaroides
CCCCTACTCCAAGGTGTCTAGTCCCCCTACTCCAAGGTGGGATTTAAGCAAACAACCGGCAAAATACTAACATACACCCAATATTGATGCAAGATCTAAGCTTAACGAAGACAAAATAGAAAACATATGTCCACACGCAGGGATTAAGTAAACAACAAACAAAATATCAACATACACCCGATTGATTGTAAACTAAATGTATTTGAAATAATCAGATTTGTAGGAATATACCATGGAATGTTTTGGATGGTATCCACAAAGTGATTAAAATTTTGATCCACTATATTAGGGGTATCATTTTGATTTAGATACAGAGAAGCGGGAAGCAACTCTAAACACTTTTGTTTTGACTCTTTTGAATTCATTTGATCAGAGAGATAATTTGGGGTTGCTTGTCGAAACATGTCGAAAGTAGATTCTGCAGAAGTGGATTCTTTAGAATCATTGTTTTGATAAAACAATCCATTGTCATTTTGCTGACTTGATTTGATCATATTAATTTGAGAAAAGTTTTGGATTAGATTTTCTTTGTAGCGTTTTCTGCACCACCGTTTGAAAATGTTATATTGTATAAATTTGTGAGAGTTGCAAAATCGTTTTAAGAGATTGCGTTTGAAACCAGAGTTTGGCCATTTGTGAGGAATCATTTGTTTTGGTTTATCCTTAAAAAGTTTGAAGTTGATTTTGAACTTTTTATGGGTTTGATCAATTGGAAGAATCTTAGAATCTATTATCTGATTCGTAGAATCTTTGAGATGAATTTTGATAAAATCGTCTTGATTTCTTTTAGGAATTTGAGATATTTCTGGAATATCTATTTTTTGTTTTTGGGACTTTGAAATTGAGCCAGACTCAAATTTTGTAATTGGATTAGAACATCTGTCATGGGGAGATGCAGATCTTATAATCTTTTTTGGATTGCCAGATTTATGTTGGAAAATCGGGTCTTTTTGTTTGAAGGTAGGTTTTGATTTAGACCTATCGTCTATCAATTTTGATGTAAACTTAACGTTTACAAAATTTTGATGATGAGTTGTTGGGCTAGAAAATCCTTCCACTGGAAGAGTGGGATTTGGATAATCAATTTTGAATTTTGAATGGGCATTCTGTTTCTCTAATATAGACAAAACAGGGACCCTGTGGGGGAATCTAGAAGTAGATGCTTGGTGGGTGGCCAGATCTACAGCTTTTGGGTTTTGATTTGGAATAGAAGAATTTGCTTCAATTATTCGAGCTTTGGAGGGAATTGGAAATTCAGAAAATGATTTATGTTTAAATTGTTGTCGCAACTCCTTGATTTGATTTTGAACTGAGGATTGTTTTAAACGTTCCTCGATATGATTGTTTGAGAATTCTTCTTTGAGAAATTCCATATGGATTTCTTTGTTTTTGATAGATCTAGTTGGGTGATCTAGAGGTTTGGATGTTTGGTTTATTATTTGAAATTTTGTTTCTGAACCAATAAACTTAAACATAATTTGTTGGCCAAAGGCTTTTGTTTTGATTCCTTTATCTGTGACAGAAAAAGGTTTGATTTGATCTAGGAAAGGTTGACCTAGACCTAGAATTATGTTTGTGTTTAAGTCTTTAACTAGGCAAAATTGCTGTTGAAGACAAAAACCTTTGTTGCAAATGTGGACATTTGATAATTTGTAATCAACCTGGAGGAATGTACCATTTGCTCCAGTGAGTTTTTGAAACGTCTTTTCAAAGAATTGGGTAGGAACCAATCATTCTTTGAGACAGTTTAATTGGGCACCTGAATCAATCAAGGCATGAGTTTTGATTTTGAAAACACCAGAGATGACTAACCGAATGGTGATATACCATGGTTGCCAAATGGGTTTATGAATGGTTTGGACTTGCAAGGCATCCTTTTGATCAGATCCAGATGTTGAATCTTTCAATTTGGAAATCTCACTTTCGATTGGTTTAATTTCTCCTCGGAGGTTTTGTATATTATTTTCAGAAGGTAAATTCTGATTTTGTGTGGGATGTTCCATTTGATGGCTTGATGTAATCATGCCAATAGTTTGGGGTAGATTGGGGTTACTCCTTTGGAATTCCCTATTTTGATTTGACATAAATTGAATTTTCTGGAATTTTGATTTTTGCAAAACAGATCTATATCTCTGATATTGTCTCTGTTTACAAATTTTGGGATTTGTTTTTAATTTGGAAACAATTTTGGTTTGACTAAGTCTGTTGACTTGTCGGGTTTGAGGTTGATCGGGTGGTGACTTTTGATGGAGCATAACCCGAATTTTTGGATTATTTTCTTTATGGTTTGTTTGGGGTTTTTGGCTAACATTTTTATGTTCCTTAATTTCTAAGGATTTTATAGAAATGTTAATTTGTCTGGAAAATTTTCCCTTTTGATTTTTGGAAATGGAAATTATCTCAGATGCTAATAATTGATTATTAGGATCCTTGATATTGATTTTGAAAAGATAATCTTTTGAATTATCCTTTTGGGTTTGACATTCTTGAGAAGGAATTAGTTCCTTATCAGGAATTTGTTTTGAATTTGACTCATCAGATTTTTCTTCTGAAATGAGAATTTGGTTTGTAGTAGATTGAAGGTTAGACCTGAATTCTACTTCTTTGGTTTTGGATGAAGACCCTTCTTCTATCCGAGATAAATCTGGTGGGATAGCTAGATTTAGGCCATTTTGTGTTTTTAGGGTTTTGTCTGGAGGATCCCCAGGTTCATATACCCATCTTTGGTGGTTGGGCGGTTGTCCAGTATTTGTTACGAAGAGATTTTAATTCTTCGTATTTTTTGGTTATTTCTCTTATATTCGCTTCCTTTTGTTCTATGGTGTCATCTAAGGTACATATAAATGTAACGAATTTTGGATGAATACGAATATGAGGAAAATGATATTTGATTTGATGAAGTGAGGTAAACACATCTAAATAAACATAAAAGGACATATTCCATTTTATGGTATTCATATGGTCATACCAATTTAACTTCATGTTTTGTTGTTCTTCTTGTGAGAAATGGTTAAAGAACCAATCTCTTTTGATCCTGTTCTGAAGAAGATCAAAATCTATCCTTAGTGTTGGTTTGTCTATTTGGAAACCATTTGATTTTGTAATTGGTGGTATGTATGGAAAATACATATTGTTTTGAAACTTTGGAGGACCATTGTGATGAAATCCGCTGTCTCTTCCTAATATATCAAATCTGTCCTCATGTATGATATTAGAAAATATTTTTCTAAATAACAAACAGAAATTGGAAATAATGTAAAATATTTTGGTTGAGTTATACTCTTACCCACTAATGGAAATAATGTAAAATATTTTGAAATAATTAAGCTACCGTCTGCAATATACTGGGAATAGTGAAAAGTATTTTGAAAGAGTTATGCTCTTACCCTCCGTACTGGACAGCCAGGGACTGGGTAGACTTTGTTCAGGCTCAGACACTGTCGTGCTGTCGGGACTTACACTCTCATCTGCCCTTGACGCTCTCGTCTTTGCCTTACCTTCGTCTAGTCCCCCTACTCCAAGGTGGGATTTAAGCAAACAACCGGCAAAATACTAACATACACCCAATATTGATGCAAGATCTAAGCTTAACGAAGACAAAATAGAAAACATACGGCCACACGCAGGGATTAAGTAAACAACAAACAAAATATCAACATACACCCAATACCCGCCTATTTTTTCAGGCAAATGGCTCTGATACCATAAGTGACTCAGGATCTAAAATATAAGATCAGAGTATAAACTATGCGGAAATTTGAAAACCGACCATTAAGGCGGTATATGCAAGATGCAAAATATTATATGGTTTGTTTGGGGTTTTTGGCTAACATTTTTATGTTCCTTAATTTCTAAGGATTTTATAGAAATGTTAATTTGTCTGGAAAATTTTCCCTTTTGATTTTTGGAAATGGAAATTATCTCAGATGCTAATAATTGATTATTAGGATCCTTGATATTGATTTTGAAAAGATAATCTTTTGAATTATCCTTTTGGGTTTGACATTCTTGAGAAGGAATTAGTTCCTTATCAGGAATTTGTTTTGAATTTGACTCATCAGATTTTTCTTCTGAAATGAGAATTTGGTTTGTAGTAGATTGAAGGTTAGACCTGAATTCTACTTCTTTGGTTTTGGATGAGGACCCTTCTTCTATCCGAGATAAATCTGGTGGGATAGCTAGATTTAGGCCATTTTGTGTTTTTGGGGTTTTGTCTGGAGGATCCCCAGGTTCATATACCCATCTTTGGTGGTTGGGCGGTTGTCCAGTTTTGTTACGAAGAGATTTTAATTCTTCGTATTTTTTGGTTATTTCTCTTATATTCGCTTCCTTTTGTTCTATGGTGTCATCTAAGGTACATATAAATGTAACGAATTTTGGATGAATACGAATATGAGGAAAATGATATTTGATTTGATGAAGTGAGGTAAACACATCTAAATAAACATAAAAGGACATATTCCATTTTATGGTATTCATATGGTCATACCAATTTAACTTCATGTTTTGTTGTTCTTCTTGTGAAAAATGGTTAAAGAACCAATCTCTTTTGATCCTGTTCTGAAGAAGATCAAAATCTATCCTTAGTGTTGGTTTGTCTATTTGGAAACCATTTGATTTTGTAATTGGTGGTATGTATGGAAAATACATATTGTTTTGAAACTTTGGAGGACCATTGTGATGAAATCCGCTGTCTCTTCCTAATATATCAAATCTGTCCTCATGTATGATATTAGAAAATATTTTTCTAAATAACAAACAGAAATTGGAAATAATGTAAAATATTTTGGTTGAGTTATACTCTTACCCACTAATGGAAATAATGTAAAATATTTTGAAATAATTAAGCTACCGTCTGCAATATACTGGGAATAGTGAAAAGTATTGACACGGAATCTTTATCAAATTTCTCTCAAAATTCGGAGGAATCCGAACCACAAATTATTGAACCCAAAGTAGTTTCACAACTACAAACAAACTTCCAAAATATTCAAAATTATTATCCTCGTCCGACATTTCCGGATCTTCAAATTGAAGAAAGAGGACGAACTTCCCAAGCGACATATACCAGTGGCACCATTTACGAATGGAACATTGATGGAATGTCCGACTACAATTTCACAAACAAACTTCAAGAGATGACCATGGTAAGCAATGCTTATCGTCTCAAAGAATACACGGATCGAGCCATTGCTGAGATCATTATCTCGGGGTTCTCCGGTCAACTCAAAGGATGGTGGGATTACACTCTCACATCCAATCAGAAAGGAGAAATCCTTTCAGCTGTCCAAATTGACCACATCGGTCAACCCGTCCTTGTAATTTCCATTCATCGGGAAATACAACATCTTTCCATTGGATTGTTTTTGGTAGGATAGCCCTAGTTTGAGACCCATTGGTTTCAAAAAAGGTTGTATATCCTTTTGGTGTCTTTTCGGACTTGGGGGGGTTCCATCGATTTTGAGATGGTTTTGTATTGTATTCGGTAAATGATAGCTATGGGAATTGATCCCTGCTTCATTTTATACCCATATGTTTTTATGTTAATTTTGAGTGCATCTTTGAGATTTGGATCATACAGTGGTAATGTTATATCCGGATAACAATTAAAGTAAACCGGACCACTGCAGAGACTTGTTTCAATGGCTCCTAATAAGGAATCATCGAAATTGTAAAATCTTTGATCTCTCAAGGCAAGGATCATTGATGTGTTTAATCCTTCCCTGTGGAGAGGTTTGATGGCCACTTGGATTAGTCCTACATGGATATAGGAAAATTCGGCCCTGAGTTTGAATAAGGACTTTGGATCTAACAATTGAATCTCCTGTGTTTCAGAAGAATAATTGATAGTTTGTTCAACGGTCTTTGCAGTTTCCCGCATCAACCATTTTTGTTTGTATATATCTTTTGTTGGGATTCTTGGAAGAGTCCAGTTTGTTAAATTATATTCTTCTGTTTGTTCATCCTCATAAATTTTTTCTCTACCTGATATACTAGGTTCTTCATCAACAGATGACCTCAAAGACATGGACCTGGTTAATCGGTTCATATTGAGAAATAATGTAAAATATTTTGGTTGAGTTATACTCTTACCCACTAATGGAAATAATGTAAATTATTTTGAAATAATTAAGCTACTGTCTGCAATATATTAGGAATAGTGAAAAGTATTTTGAAAGAGTTATGCTCTTACCCTCCGTACTAGACAGCCAGGGACTGGGTAGACTTTGTTCAGGCTCAGACACTGTCGTGCTGTCGGGACTTACACTCTCATCTGCCCTTGACGCTCTCGTCTTTGCCTTACCTTCGTCTAGTCCCCCTACTCCAAGGTGGGATTTAAGCAAACAACCGGCAAAATACTAACATACACCCAATATTGATGCAAGATCTAAGCTTAACGAAGACAAAATAGAAAACATACGGCCACACGCAGGGATTAAGTAAACAACAAACAAAATATCAACATACACCCAATACCCGCCTATTTGTTCAGGCAAATGGCTCTGATACCATAAGTGACTCAGGATCTAAAATATAAGATCAGAGTATAAACTATGCGGAAATTTGAAAACCGACCAATCTCAAATGCAAAAAAATGCATGATTTCAAATGGTACAAAGATACTTTCATGACCAAAGTCCTAACCAGGGAAGATTCCAATCTCCCTTGTTGGAAAGAAAAATTTCTCACTGGATTACCAACATTATTCAGCGAGAAAATCAAAACCAAATTACGAGACGAACATAATGGGGTTATTCCCTATGATCATCTCACTTACGGTGATCTGATCAACATAATCCATAAAGAAGGCCTAGCCCTCTGCATGGATATCAGACTCCGAAAACAAATCAGACATGAAAACAAATCATACAAAAAAGAACTGGGTGGTTTTTGTTCCCAATTCGGGTTCGAACCTCTCCGAAATCTCAAAACTCACAAATCCCACAAAATATCAAAACATGGGAAAAACAAATATTCAAAAGACAAGACTGATGAGTCCTCCAAAATCATCAGACCATCAAAACCAAACCCCAAAAACTTCAAATGTTTTCACTGCGGTGAAAGAGGACATTTAGCAAAATATTGTAGGGCACGCAAACGGGTTAATTCCTTAATCATGCCCGATGATACCAAATCACAACTTTTGGCAACATTATACCATAAGTGACTCAGGATCTAAAATATAAGATCAGAGTATAAACTATGCGGAAATTTGAAAACCGACCATTAAGGCGGTATATGCAAGATGCAAAATATTATATATCATAGACTGAAAGTAAAATGAAAATTACAAGTTACAATCAGAAATGAAATATAAAATGAAATTTGAAATATGAAATGAAGAACAGGTACTGAAAGTAAGGACTTACAGGACACTGCTACTCTTTGATAGCAACAGGTTACAAGCTTCGAAGAAGAAGAAGAACCTAAAGCTATGGAGGTTTAAGTACAGAAGGGGATGCTAAGAATCTAAAGGAAACACTCTTTGGTGAAGTCTCCCGCCTTCGGAGTGAATGTCTCTCTACAAACCATTGCACTTGTTGATACTGGTGCACAACTCAATTGCATTCAAGAACATCTTGTTCCAAATCAATATTTTGAACCAACTTCTCACCGACTCTCTGGAGCCAATGGATCAAAATTAACTATGCATTCCAAAATAACCAATGTCAAAATTTGCATTAACAATTTGCATATTATTCAAACATTTTTTCTGGTTCAAGATCTCAACACCGAGATCATTCTTGGCCAACCATTTCTTAATTCCATCAAACCATTTTCTGTAGATAACTCTGGAATTTCAACTAACATCTGTGGACACCCAGTTGTTTTCCCTTTTATTGCAGGAATGGACAAATCAACAAACCAGCAAATTTCATATATATATATATATATATATATATATATATATATATATATATATATAAAGGGAAAAAAAGACGTACACATTAGTGTATATCTCTCTCTCTCCCCTAGAAATTTAAACCCCCGTTTTCTCTCTTCCATGTGATCACCGTTTTTTTTTGTATTTTCATTTTCGTATTAGCTTATAAGATTTTAATATACCCTACTAACATGTAGATCCCTTTTTCCATGAGTTTGCCATAAAAGTAGCTACCCCATCATCGTCGTTAATAATAATCGCATCCCACATTGTTATGATGATTAATAAAAAATATAAAACATTTTTACCCTCGTATTATTAACACCACCGTAGTCATTTTTAAACTCATTCTATGTCTTCTCTTTCCTTTCTATGTCTTCTTTTTCCTTCCAATGGTTGTACAAAAGATTTTGTCATTCTCTGGCAATTCTTCCTCTTGTTTCAGTGATTCTATTGTCTAGTGATTCCGACTGTTGCACAAACTCCACGAGAAGTTCGTTTGTATTGAGAATCACTTCGATTTTTCTCGACTTCAATCAGTTCATTTTATATTTATAAAGTTCTGCCTCGGTATTTGATTTGTGGATTCGTTTTTACTCCGAGACTTCTCTCTTTCTCACTGTCCTACCTCGCTCTCCCTCCCTCGGATTCAAATCGTCTCCTGCTTGGGTTTGGGCGGGAGACTGGGCGGCCCGGATGGATGGCCGCCATCTGGCACTCGGAGGGATCCGAGCCCTCCATCCGAGCCGACCCCCCAGTCGGCTCAGTTTGTCGACTGGGGAGTCGACTCGGATGGAGGGCTCGGATCCCTCCGAGTGCCAGTTGGTGGCCATCCATCCGGACCGCCCAATCTCCCGCCCAAACCACAGGCGGGAGACTTCTTTGCCCCTCCCTCCCCTTTACGGCTTTACTGCATTGCTTTTCAAAGTTCAAATCTAATTTTAATTTGCTCATACATTGTCAATCTAGGGCTTCTGACCAAGTTTCTTCTGTTTTTTTGTCTTAGTGTCTGCATCTCAAAAACCTAAAAGCTTGAATAGTTCTCCACAGTTTGAGAAGCGTGGAACTCAAAGCAGAAATCAGAATATCAATCTTAGCTGGTCTCTTCCTTTTCAAAAGAGTCGGCGACAAAGTCTCCTTCTTTGATCTAAACCCACTCAGTGGCTTCTCATGTCGTAACCTGAAAGGCGAAGATGGTGAAGAACAAGGAAAAAGGAGACCCGTTAATGTCTTTCACTATATTTTAAAAAGATAAAATAGTAACTTTACTAGTATCTAAGAGTGCTCCTTGACATTAAAAAATTATATGGGATGACAACATCTAACAGATATGTCTTGCTTATCCCAAAAAAAAATAAAAAAATAAAAAAAATAAAAAAATAAAAAATTAAAAGGCGTATCATCTGTATGAAACTTACTTGAAAAATAAGGAAGAGACAGCAAAGTTATTTACCAAAAAAAAAAAAAAAAAAAAAAAAAAAAGAAGAAGAAGACAGTAAAGTTCAGGGAAAACGCGTGAAATTTTCCCTATGAATTTGAACTACTTTCTACCTTTAATTTCCCCTTCGGGCGTGGAAAATCAGTTTGAGCGGTTTCTACAGAAAAAGAAAAAAAAAAACGATATATTTCCTTCCATGGCTTAACACGGTTGGTTTGAGGCTGAGGCCACTCAGGCCAGCTAGGAAATCAAAACCATATTGCCACACCCACCAGGAAGTACCCATATAAATAGTATTGAAATGAGTTCCACGGAGAAGAGATTCATTTCCAACTTTCAAATTACTCCCAACTTTTCCAGCCCAAGTTCCCCAGATTCTTCAGATCAATGGAGAACAGAGACGAGAGAATCGGGAACACCTCCTCAGATCCACAACTAGTGAATCGCCATGGATCAAAGAAGAGCAAGGAGGTACAAGAAGAAGAAAATCATCAAGCTGATCAACTCAGCGTGGAACAGACATTTGAGAGCCAAAGAGTGCCTTCATGGCAAGAACAGCTGACCCTGAGAGCCTTTGTGGTGGGGTTGCTTCTTTCAACCCTCTTCAGCTTTATTGTCATGAAGCTCAACCTCACTACAGGTATCATACCTTCTCTCAACGTCTCTGCTGGGCTATTGGGGTTCTTCTTCGTGAAGACATGGACTAAGTTCCTTGAGAAGACTGGTTGGCTCAAACAACCCTTCACCAGGCAAGAGAACACTGTCATTCAGACTTGCGTCGTTGCAAGCTCTGGGATCTCTTTCAGCGGTACGTTTTCCTTTAAAACCCAATTAATGTTCCATCTTTTTTTCCCCTCCGGATTGGAATTTTCTGATGACGGTTGAGTATGGCCGCCGATAGGGACTCTTAAACTGGGTTGTCTGTCGGGTCTGTCTATATGATACTGGCCGGGAAACAAAGTTTTCAAAGTTTCATCTCCTCAGTGTATCTTTTGTGGTGGTTGGAACGAACTATGACATGGGTATAAAACCGAACCTAGATATAATGAGGATGTCAGTTAGGAAGTCTGTAAGGGTGTCAAAACTGAGCCCGGCCCGGTAGCATGGACCGAATCAGCCCGATATAACCCTAACCCAGTCCGGATCGAGCCTTAATGGATAGGTTTTGGTCTGAGCTTGTAAAGTCCGCCATCGTTTCAGTCCAAACAGAAACCAAACCGGACCGATCCGTTAAGAAACCCGAATTAGTTCAAACCGATAAAACCCAACCCGAACACCAGTAAGGTCCATTCGGGCCCAATTTCTTAACTTTAATGGTTTTAAATTTTAAAAGATTGTGTTACACTATTAGAGTTCACTTCATGATCTAGAAGATTATATGAATCTATAGTTGAAAAAATTATGTTAATTGTTATAATTTATTAAATTACATACATATGGAAGGAATAATGCTAATTTTATAGATAGAAATAATAAAATAGGCTATATAGTTTACATATAAAAGGGGTCTGATAAGCCCGGTAAACTCGATCCGGACTGAACCAACCCGAAATCACCTCAATAAACCCAGCCCGATAACAAACCGACACCGGACCAGCCCGTTAGTTATTGTGTCCAGCGCAGCCCACCCCAGCCCGAACTCTTAATGGACATGTTTTGGGCTGGGCTTATAAAACCCGACACCGGTTCAGATCGGACCGAAACTGGACCAGACCGGCCCGTTGACACAAGTCCTATAGTGTGGGTCCCATGTTAATGGATCTCTGTAAGGGCTTCAATGATTGATGAGTATGATATTGTAGTGCGCGGGGATGAGCAACGGAAAATGTCACAAGTTTGGATCATCTACATGCACATGTAGTTTTTATGGGATTTCATTACCGTCTATATGGTATGAGACATACCTCTAGAGTGTAGGACTCACTAGATATGAACAGTAGTGGGATCCCAAAAAGGATACAAGTACATGTAGATGAATACTCGAATGCCACAGATTCAGACTTCTCCCTCAATCTCACATTGGCCGGCTTTGTGGAGAGTCTTGGGTTTATGAATGGAGGTATGTATCCTATGTAAGTCTAACCATACAGTCAACAAATAAACAGGAGGGGAATACCTCTGTTTTGCTGAACATTGACGTGCTGCCACTGATGCCATATCTGATCAACCTTGAGCTCGGGCGACTCCGAGAATGAGTTCCATATTGGGTTGCCTTCTGATTCTTGAGGTCTCTCATACATAAAAAGAATAGATGGGTGCCTTGCCATTTTCCCAAAACCAGAATGCATGCTTATATCTTAACCTCCCATATCTTTAGGTGACCACCCACTTCATAGGTAGTGAGATTAGTTAAGGCCACCTCAACGAATCTCCTTATGCTGACGTGGCAACTAGGCCACATCAGCTTAGATCCTCCTCACTCAACTTTTATTAAATAATTGAGGTCCTTAATTAACCTGCATTTCAACTTTTGGGGTTAGGGTTGATTTTAATTTCTTCCTATAGTTTGAACACCTTTTTTTTTTTTTTTTTTTTTTTTTTTTAATCTAAACCATGTCTAACCTAGCATAGCTAAACCATACATTTTATGCTCTTGAACATGATTAGGACATTTCTCTACATGTCTCAACTTCTTTGAAAACTTCATTAATTGTTAATGAGTTATGGTTTAATTTGAATGAACAGGAGGTTTTGGGAGTTACCTCTTTGGAATGAGTGAGACTGTGGCCAAGCAAGCAACAGATTTTAATGATCCTCAAAATATTAAGAACCCACACATTGGATGGATGATTGGGTTTCTCTTTGTTGTTAGTTTCATTGGACTCTTCTCTGTGGTTCCTCTTCGAAAGGTAATTTCAATTAAATTAATTTATATATAGACTTCAGTTACAAATTGAAATCAAATGTCTCAAATTAGTCGTAGATGTATGGTTAACCCCATAAGTCTTATAAAAATGTGCTTCATACAGATTTTGTATTTTAGATCCATATAGATTGGGCTTGTCTAGTTTTATTCTTTTTATTTTTATTTTTATGCAAAGATGGGCCCACCACAGTGGTGGCCAGGAGGGGGGACGGCCGCCAGTGGGGCTCAGGGGGAGGTTGAGGTTTCCATGATGGCCCATTGAAGGGAATTAGTTACAATTACATGTTGTTTTGACCTTGTGACATTCAAATGGACCGATTTATAACTAATAGGGTGACCAACAAAACCTTGATTGATCAAGCCAGTAAATCATCCTTTCAAGCTTCTTGCTAACGGATTTTGGATAAACAAGAGAGTGAGTGACCACAATGTTCCTCTTGTTAGCAAAGAACTTCCAGTAACAAAGTATAATATCATCATTCAGGATCTGACCTTCGAACTTGAATTATTTTTTCTGTTAAGATTATATGTTTTAATCCATATGTTGCTTGTTTGTGTTTGGTTTTAGATCATGATTGTCGACTTTAAACTGACCTACCCAAGTGGCACTGCAACAGCACTCCTTATAAACAGCTTCCACACTCCTGCAGGAGCCAAACTAGCCAAGTAAGACGCCTCACAAAGCTATATATCTTTCTACCAAATACTGCAAGGAGGGTCCTCATCTTTTATATTTTATCATGTTCTCAGAAAACAAGTCAAGACATTGGGAAAGTTCTTCAGCTTCAGCTTCTTGTGGGGTTTCTTTCAATGGTTCTTCACTGGAGGGGACGATTGTGGATTTCAAAGCTTCCCAACATTTGGCCTTCAAGCCTTTGCCAACAGGTAAGTAAAATGTTTTATACTATAAACATGGTGACAGTTTGATTGTTATATATATGGAGATCTCTTTGTTACCTACCATATACATGCTGCTGTGTTTAAAATGCTGGATTATACTTAATTGTCCATATTACCTAATTCTAGTTCTGAAATATTGATACTTGCTCTTCTCTGTCTGGGAAAACAGGTTTTACTTTGATTTCTCGGCAACTTATGTTGGTGTTGGGATGATCTGTCCATATATCATAAATGTATCTGTGTTAGTTGGAGGGATACTCTCATGGGGTATTATGTGGCCTCTTATAGGTAATAAAAAAGGTGATTGGTATTCTGAAACGCTCAGTGCTAGCAGTCTCCATGGCCTACAAGGTTACAGGGTAAGATTCTACTTCTAAAAACGCCCATTGTAACCAATGTACTGAATCATTCCCAGAATACTGTTTGAAAAGTGTAAGGAAAGTTTTCTAATCATTCCCAATAATAGTTTTGTAACTCTCTCTCTCTCTCTCTCTCTCTCTCTCTCTCTATATATATATATATATATATATATATATATATATATATATATATATATATATATATATATGAAGCTTTGTAAAGGTAAAAGGAATCTATTTGAAAAGTGTTTGTTAGAATTTTAATTATTGTTTTTTTCTGAATTTGTTATACAATTATGGTTGAAAAAGTTTTCATTTTATCTTTGTATCTTTGTTTCAATTTCCCATTTCACTTGTAATCAGATGGAGTTGTAGGAATTCACTCTAGAATCTAGAGTGGTAAATCCTTTTATTGCATACTGACACTTCTATGATGCTTAACTGCAGGTTTTCATTGCAATTGCCATGATCCTTGGAGATGGTTTATACAACTTTGTGAAGGTTTTGAGCATAACAATAATCAGCTTTTCCAAGGAAACTCGGAACAAAAGAAATGAGGTTCTCCCTGTTGTGGAAGGCAACTCAGCTGCAATTACACCACTCTCTTATGATGACGAACGGCGAACCCAAATGTTCCTCAAAGATCAAATCCCGACCTGGTTTGCAGTAGGAGGCTATGTTATTATTGCCATTATATCTATTGTTATACTTCCACACATCTTCCATCCCCTCAAGTGGTACTACATTTTGATCATCTACATTTTTGCACCAATTCTTGGATTTTGTAATGCATATGGGTGTGGGCTTACTGATTGGTCTCTAGCCTCCACATATGGGAAGCTAGCCATCTTCACAATTGGTGCATGGGCTGGGGCAGCTCATGGAGGGGTTCTAGCGGGTCTTGCAGCTTGTGGTGTCATGATGAACATTGTCTCCACAGCATCTGATCTCTCTCAGGACTTCAAGACTGGGTACTTGACCTTATCTTCACCAAGATCAATGTTTGTAAGCCAAGTGATTGGGACTGCTATGGGTTGTGTTATCTCCCCTTGTGTCTTCTGGATCTTCTACAGTGCTTTTCCTGATTTGGGTCAACATGGCTCACAATACCCCGCTCCGTATGCACTTGTATACCGCAGCATGGCTACATTAGGTGTTGAGGGATTCTCATCTCTTCCAAAGCATTGCCTTCAACTTTGCTATGTCTTCTTTGCTGCATCAATTATTATAAATGGAATCAGAGATTCTGTAAACAAGAAGTGGTCTCAGTATATTCCCCTGCCAATGGCTATGGCAATACCATTCTACATTGGTTCATACTTTGCCATTGACATGTGTATTGGAAGCTTGATAATATTTGTGTGGCAGAAGCTAAACAAAACAAGAGCTGATGCATTTGGGCCTGCAGTTGCTTCTGGTCTCATCTGTGGTGATGGGATATGGACTTTGCCCAGTTCAATGCTTGCTTTGGCTAAGGTGACTCCACCCATCTGCATGAAGTTCTTGTCAAGTTCAACAAATGCCAAAGTTGATGCTTTCTTGGGGTCTTAAGCCAATTATACTCAACCATATTCTCATCACAGACATATTGAAGGGTTTTCAATATTTTTTGTGATAAGATCTCGTATTTGGTTGAGATTCTTATTGTGAGTAATATACCTTATTTGTGCCCTGCGGTACTATGTACTACAGTTGGCAGTGGCATATTTTAGTTAGTTGATCTTATTTTTATCTCTTTTCCTTTTATGTACAGCCATTTCCTTTTATGTACAGCCATAGACTTCTGTAGACTCCTATTTAATGGTTTTTTTATATCTTCTTATTCTTTTATGAAGAATAGTATCAATAAAGGAACTCTTCTCTGTATCTTCTTCTTTCTTTCTCAAGTTATCATGGTATCAGAGCATAGGTTATGAGATTTAAAGCAGCAGCATCAGCATTGCCATCGACATTGTCAATATTCTTCAAAGCAGCACTTTCTCTTTCTTTATAGCATCTCACAGAACCAGTGGTGGCACTGGTTTCATAGCAGCGGCATTTTTTATTTGTTACAGCAATCAGTGATTCTTCTTCTCTTGTGTATCTCATGGCTTCCTCAGCGATATTCTCTCCTTTTGTTCTTCACGGCATCAACAACAGTCCTCTTTCCTATTCCTCAATATCGTTAAATATCTCTTGATCTTCATAGTAACATTTGGTACATCTCTTTTCTTCTCCTGTGAGAAAAATGTCGTCTATTGAAAAGAAAAATCAAACAACATCAGGTTAAATGGAAGCAATTGCTCTTTTTGGTCATCTGTAATGGAAAATTTCTTAATTGGCAAAGGTAGATGGGGTCATGTGATTGGCTCCTTGGTCAAACCATCTGACCCTAAAGGCAGATACTTATGCTACAGCCATAGTAAAATGGGAGATGGAAAATGCTCAGGTTCTAACCTGGATTCATAACTCTGTTGATCTCAATATTGGTATAAATTGTTCTAAATATAAAATTGCAAAAGTAGTATGGTCATATCTTAGTCAAATGTATTTGGAATCCAATTTTGCAAAATAGTACCAATTGGAAATGGAAATATGGTGTGCAAAGTAAGATGGTAAATCTATTCAAGAATTCTACAACCAGATAACGAACTATTGTGATCAATTAGCCCTCATGGAACCACAAGATCTGCAAACATCTGAGAGTAATATTACTTACAGGGAGAGAGAGCGACTAGTTCAATTCCTTATGGCTTCGTGAGATCAATTTAAACCACTCAGAGGATCTATTCTACATAGGACTCCTCTTCCTTCTGTTAATGCTACCATTCGAGAACTGATTATAGAAGAGACTCGGTTCAAAGCTGCTCATGTCAACTCCTCTCAACCATCTGTATTTATAGCCTCATCTACACTACTGTTGCCTACTCCCTTGTCCAATCTTGTTCAGGTAACTAGAAAATAGAAAACTCAGGTTGGAATTGATGAGTGTAGCTTTTGTAGACAAAAGTGGCACTAGAAATCTAGCTGTCCTAAACTCCAAAATGGCTGCTTCCCCACTTCAAAGCAGCAGTTTTGAGTATCACCTCGTAGTTATCTGCAACTTTCACAAGGTCCCACAGCATTTGCAACACTAGCATCTTTGTCAACGGCATCTAATGATCGTTTTTCAACCTTCATGGTTCAGTCAATGATTGAGTAGCTATAGTCTATGCTACCTTTATCCTCTTCAGATCAGATGCATGTTTTTGCCATTTCTACTGCACACTCAGGTTTGGTCAAATCACCCACCTCTAATCTAACTTCCAATCATTGGATTTTTTATTCTAGTTCTTCTCATCATATGCTCCTAACCTTTCTTCTCTTAGTAGTAGTCATGTCCCTTCCTCTCCTATAAGTATATTAACTGCCAATGGTTCTCATATGCATGTTGAGTCTGTTGGTTCTGTTTGTTCCTCTTTTCTTTCTCTACCTAATGTTTTTCATGTCCCCCAATTGTCTCTTGATTTACTTTCCATTAGTCAATTGGCTGACTCTAGATTTTATGTCCTATTTTCGTCTTCTGGTTGTATTGTGTAGGATCAAAAGTCACAAAAGCTGATTGGGACTGGGCATAGAGCTGGAAGACTTTTTTTTTTAGATAAATTATACATTCCTATTTCTTTTTCTTCTGTACTTTTTTCCTTTCAGTTGAACCCTAACTCTTCCCCTTTTTATTTATGGCATTCTAGACTGTGACATATATTTGGTATTGCTTTGAAACAATTTAGTGTTAATGGTCATTTGGGAAAACTTTCTTTACATGATAGTGATTTGTCCTCTTGCAATGGATATAAGCTTGCTAAAATGTCTACTTTACCGTTTAACACTAGTATATCTTTATCTACTTCTCCTTTCTCTCTAGTTTATACTGATGTTTAGGGTCCCTCTCAGGTTCCTACCAAGGGTGGATCTGTTTACTATGTTTTATTTATAGATGATTATAGTAGATATAGTTGGTTGTTTCTTATGACTCGTAAATCAGACTTTTTTTCAATTTATCACAACTTTCATGCTATGTAGTTCACACACAATTTTCCACCACAATTAAAATTCTCAAGTCTAATTTGGGAGGAGAATATCTCTTAGGGGACTTTGAACATTTCCTTGCTTTCAGTGGCACTATTCATTAATCTTCCTGTTCTGAAACACCACAACAAAATGGTGTTGTAGAAAGGAAACATCGTCACATCATTGAAACCACTCGCACTTTATTGTATCAGCATCTGTTCCCATTGTTTTTTAGGGTAAGGTTGCTCTTACTACAATATTTCTTATTAATCGTATGCCAACACATGTCCTATCTGGTATTTCTCCATATGAAAGATTGTTTGGTTGTATACCTAATTACTCTTTATTTCGTGTCTTTGGTTCTGCTTGTTTTGTTCTATTGCCAAAACGTGAACGTAGCAAATTGACTACTCACTCCACCTTGTCTGTATTTATGGGATATGGGATTCATTAAAAGGTCTACAGATGCTATGATCTTATATCTAATAAACTGTATGTGTCCCGACATGTGGTTTTTCTTGAACGCATTCCATATTACATTATTCCCACTAATGTAGCCTCTGTCTTTAAAGAGGATCTTGTTTCTCTTGATCCCTTTCCAGAGATTGTTTCTCCTGAAGAATTCTCTTCCACATTTGAATCTATTCCTCTACCTATTATTTACTCTACTTCCCTTCCCCTTATGACATCTTTTTCCAATGTTTACTCTCGCAGGTCAAATGTGCCCTCCAGCTTTGATGCTTCAGCACCCCATCCACCTCCTGTGCTAACTGAAATGCAGCACTTGAATGATGGCATCCCTCTCACACTAATCATGGTTTTCACCTTAATCGTCTTAGTCTATCCACCACCTATTTTTCCTCATCTTATCATTCATTTCTTGCCTCTATTTACTCTTTTCATGAACCTAAGTCTTATACAGAAGCATGCATTGATCCTCTTTGGATGAAGACAATTCAAGATGAGTTATTTACTCTTCATTAGACTGGTACTTGGAAACTGGTACTGATGCCCACTGACAAAAATATTATAGGTTGCAAGTGGGTTTTTAAAGTCAAGACCAAGCTGATTGTTCCCTTGAGCACTACAAAGCTCGCCTTATTGCAAAAGGCTTCTCCCAGGAGTATGGTATTGATTATGAGGAGACTTTTGCTCCTGTTGCAAAGATGACGACCGTTTAAACCTTTATCTCTGTTGCTGCTGTTCGTCAATGGCCTCTCTTTCAAATGGATGTCAAGAATGCTTTTCTGTATGAGGAATTGATTGAGGAGGTTTATATGAAGCCTCCCCCAGGTCTATCTCATCCCACTGGTCATGTCTGTCACTTGCACCATGCCCTTTATGATCTTAAGCAAGCTCCCCATGCATGGTTTTAATGGTTTCACCTGGCTGCTTCTCGCATTGGCTTCACTTCAAATGCTCATAATCCTGCACTATTCATTCGTTCATCTCCCACCGGTCTTATTGTGCTGCTCTTATATGTTGATGATATGATTATTACTGATGCTGATCTCTCTGGTATTTAAGAGGTCAAACAATACTTATTGAGTGCATTTTCCATGAAGGACTTGGGCTTACTGCGTTATTTCTTGGGCATTGAGGTTGCCCATTCACCTAAAGGTTATTTACTCTCCTAATCGAAGTATACCTCAATTCTTCTGAATCGTGCACAGCTATCTGATGACCATACAATTGCTACTCCGGTTGAGTTAAATGTCAAGTTATCTGCTTCTGATGGTGTTCTTTTGGAGGATCTTACTTTATACCATGAGTTAGTTGGTTGCTTGGTTTATCTGACAATGACTTGTTCAGATATTGCATTTGTTATTCATGTGGTAAGTCAATTTGTCTCTGCTCCTTGGTCAACTCATTGGGCTGCATTACTTCACATTTTTTGCTATATCTGAGGCACCTTATTTCATGGATTATATTTCTTCTACCTCCACACTGAATCTCTATACATATGCTGATGCTGATTGGGCTGGAGATGTTAATTATCGCAAATCAACCTCTAGCCTCTGTTTGTTTTTTGGGAGATTCTTTGGTATCATGGCACAGCAAGAAACAATTTGTTATTGCTCACTTTTCTACTGAGGTTGAGTATCGAGCTATGGTTCATGCCACTATAGAGATCATATGGCTTCACTGGCTTCTCTCTAACCTGGTGCTCCATAGTCTTCCTCTACGCAGCTTTTCTGTGACAACAAGAGTGCAACTCAAATTGCTCATAATTCTGTCTTTCATGAGCGCACTAAACACATTGAGATTGATTGCCACTTTGTTCGTCATCACTTTTAGGCTGGTCCTATTAGCTTACCCATTGTTGCCTCTCCTCTTCAATCGGCAGATTTCTTTACCAAGGCTTACACTGCCGCTCGTATTCAGCTTCTTCTTGGCAAACTCATGTTGATCTCTCCCGTCTCGTCATGAGTTTGAAGGGGAGTGTGAGCGATATACCTTATTTGTACCTAGCGGTACTATGTACTACAATTGGCAATGGCATATTTTAGTTAGTTGATCTGATTTTCATCTCTTTTCTTTTTATGTACTGCATAGGTGTAGACTTCTGTAGACTCCTATTTAATGGTTTTTTATATCTTCTTATTCTTTTCTGAAGAATAGTATCAATAAAGGAACTGTTCTCTGCATCTTTTTCTTTTTTTCCCAAGTTATCACTTATCATCATTTAATTTTGTTCATGTACCGAAAACTCCTCAGGTTGAACTTAATAAGATTATTCATTTCATCCATGGTCATGAAATGTGTTGGCTTCAAAGCAGATATGTAATTAATTGAGAAGGGAAAATATTGGTGGTATCTTTTATTTACTATTCTCTCTCAAGGAAGAGAGCGTCTGTATGACACCGCTATAGGTATATTTAGAACATGTAGTCGTCTTTTGATAGTCCATTGATTTATTCTCAAAAAATCCTCTAAGTTAGAGGTGTAAAGGGGTTTTCCCATAATTATTTGAAAGTAATTCATTATTATATCATTGTTTGGCACAATTTTTTGAATATATATGTGAAATAATAAGATTAATTCCACCCTAAAAAAAAGGTGTTGTATTTAAAGGATGAAAAAGAAAAAGGTTACAAAATATTTGTCACCTTATGAGGTGTTAATAAGACACACAGGTATTGAATTTTGTTTGAATCAACATGAAGAGTATAAAAGAATTAATGGCTAAAAAGGTCCAATATATCACAAAGCATAATTAGCTCCGTAGGCCACCATTGTGCCCTATCAAAATGGCAGATAAGCATTAGTTTGTAGGAGATATGAGTATCAATTGGTTGGTTTGGTTACGGTCCTATACACTTGAGCTGAGAAGCAAACCATTAAGAGAATTTCGATTTTGGATTTTTATTGGCTGGCTTATTCTTATCGGTCCATTCTTGGTTGAGTTTCGATTTTAGTTTCAATATGTATATTTAGTAAAAAAAAGAATTGAGTTAATGGGATCTTCTGGACCATTATTAAGCTCGTTCGGTTTGATTTTCAATATATATATATATATATATATATATATATATATATATATATATATATATATATATATATATATATATACATATATATATATATTATCAAAAAATTAACTTATGATTCTTATCGATCCATTATCGAAATGGTTGACATGTGATTGATACATGGGATACCGATTTGACATTGATCGGGTCAACCACTTTTTATTTTATTTCTCACTCAGTGGAACAAAATTTCGAGGATTTTTTTTGGAGTGGACGAATTTTCAAGGATTTGCAAAACGAAATTTTTTGAAGGATGTGTTATAAAAAATAGGGAAAATTTCTCCCAACCCCCCCCCCCCCTCCTGCCTCCGAGGTATACCCTTAAATCAACCACCCCCCAACTTGGCCTATAATGGCAACCACTTCCTCTACTGTTGAGAATAACTATCAACATACCCTTTCGATCCATTAAGTGATGAGACAAATAGTAACTACTATTTTCAATGATAGTATTACCCCTGATGCTGTTCCACACACACTCTCTCTCTCCCCTTTAACTGCAACTGCGGCAACGATTCTCATGTAACCAGCTGGTTACATGGAAAATAACTCTAAAACTTTTCACGCATAAAAGATCAAAGCCAGATTACAAATGCTCAAAACAATCAAATGGAGAATAGAAACAAATGACCAAGATAAAAGAAAAGCAAAGGTCAATAGAACCATTTATGCACACAAAGGATTAAGAAAATAAAAAGAAAAAAAAATGAAAGGGAAATGCTCATGAGAAGGAGGATAACTTCTAACTGTCTCAAACCATAGCTCCACTTCTCGAGCCTCCGCAGGTAATTCTTTCTAGCTGAAATCAAACTAATGACAAGCGTCGAACTCATACTCGAAATCTATTTCCACAGGTGAAAACCTTCCTTTGAAACATCCTCCATTTCTTCATCCATCTCTCTCTACAATGTCAGTCCGTACACAGACTCAATGCGAAAAACTAAAACCAGAAGAGGACGCCATTGATTACTAGATTCATTCTTCTACCTCATATCACCTTCAAAGCTCTGCCAATAAATCCGATTAAACCTTTAATCTTGCAAATCCGAATGAGATCTAGCATAGGTACCAGTTTAGATTCTATAGAACGCAAAGCAGAGTTCATACAGAATATATAGGTAACCAATTATTTTCCATGTAACTAGCTGGTTACATGAGAATCGTTGTCTCAGTTGCAGCTGGAGGGGAGAGAGAGTATGGAATAGCAGACTTGTACCGGAGTGGCTAAGGAGAAAGAAAGGAGGAAAAACAAAAAGGAACAGACAGAAGCTAGCGAAGAAAAATAGGGAGAAGATAAAAGTTAAAAATGATATTTTACCATCTCAAGGGTAATATTGTCATTGAAAATAGTAGTTACGATTCGTCTCATCACTTAATGGACTGAAAGGGTATGTTGATACTTATTTCAAAAGTAGGGGATGTGGTTGACATTATGGGCCAAGTTGGGGGATGATTGATTTAAGGGTGTACCTCAGGGGGGTGGGAGAAATCTTCCCTTAATTTTATCAGAGGCTTGAGCGGCCAAATATCTGAAATTAGTAGAAGTCTCTTGATATGCTTAATCGGTGGGAGACTCTTTATGTTTATCTTCTGACATTGCTTATTGTGTTTGATTGTATTGCCTGTGGTTTTATGGACAGAGTTTTGTAAAATGATTTTGTTTAATTTAGCATTTGCATTATTCCTATTTTGTTCACATAGTTATGTATTTGACATATCAAAGAATTATGGCGATATTCAGCCAAACTAATAAGGCAGTATTCAGTCGGGGTTACTGAGGTAATATTTAGCCAAAGAATACAAGGCGGTATTTATCCAAAAAGGTACAAAGCAGTATTTAGCCAAATAATGAAGGCGGTGTTTAGCCAATATATGGTATTATCTATTTTATTTAATACCATCATTTATCGCCTATAAACGTTTGAAGCATTTTGATTAAAGGTTCTTTAATCAAGTTTTGGACTTGAATGAGAACTTATTTTCATGCATTATCTCGGGTGATTCATGTATTGAGTAGACCTCTGTTGTGGTTGAAAAAAGGTTGTACACTATATATTGAGATGTATTTTTCGTTGTTGCTCGGCATTGGTAGGCTTGATAGATGAATCAAAGTTAGTGATTGTTTAGTGTATTAGATTCTATCAACACACTAATTGATGGTGGTTTTGTAATTAATGTAGCCCAAGTGGGAGATTATCATAATATATGGGCTTAATTAGTTACCTAACCAGTTAATTAGTTGGAGTCCAATTAACTTAGTAGGACCGATTTGGTCTGGTTCATCACATGATATGAGATAGATTTGGTAACCCGAATTCTATTGTGGGAAGGGTATTAAGGTTATGTTAATATTGTATAAATACTAGGTTAGAGTCTCCACAGCCATAAAAAATGAAATCCTGTCTGCACCCATTAGCAAGAGATCTTAAGATATCCTCTGAAAACTATGGAAGGCTTTAACCGATGGATTATGATCAAAGCTTGGAGCATAGGGAATTCGATCTCTTCAAACAGGTATGTCTTTATGATTCATTATTTATCACATCTCCATTGTGTTCGAGGTATCCTGCATGGATTGGCATGGGTTTGGTTGAAACCTTAATCATACAAAAGGCTAACAATATGGTGACCAAGGATGACCAAGGACAGACTTGCTACTTATAGGAAGGCTACCAAATTCCAGTTTCTATAAGGACGAGAGTCCCGACTGTCAATGACAGAACTTGTAATGTATGTCATACCAAGTTGGCTGAATATGACGACATGTCCAAGCTGGGGTTTAGGTTGCCGATCCACTCTTTGTTATCGATATCCTTAGATATTACCAGATAGCCACGGCTCAGCTTAGCTCGAATGGCTGGCTGAGCATCTATTCTTTCCTCATTTTCTTCACTTGTCTTAATCGAGTCCCCACCATGAATCTCTTTAGAGAGCTTTATCTAGTTAATTTCATGATAAGAAAGCTGAGACCGATAATAAAGTTAAGAATGATTGCTACTTCTTCAATCGTTGACCGCATAGTGGTGTCCCGATTACCATGGGATGTCGTCTTTTGTCCATGATTGGAAGGATAAGTTTATCTTTTTGTCAACCCGGAAGGGAAGTAAGCCTCTGCCCCTATCCAACATCTGGGTTATGGTGAAGACATCTTAGGCGAATAAGAAACAACCTCGTCTTTTGAAGAGATTACGACTTTAAATCACATGAGCAAGGGGGTGATCGTGCATGCCCACAAGTTGAGGGACCCTGAATTCCTCACACTAAAATGGGTCAGTGAGCTCTAATCTTGAGTATCTTTCTTTCGTTCTTTTGAATTGAGATGGATAACTCTATTTTTTATTTGGCTCTGTAATGGATTTCAACGATGCTAATATGCTAAGCTTCCAGCACTCCTGAAGCTGATCCAATCTGGCCTACTCAAACGGGAGCTGCTGACCCGACCACAAGGATTACAAAGGTCCGACCTCAACTGCTCCAGCTCGAAGTGGTGACAAGGGAAAAAGGTCGGTGGACACTGGCTCGGGCCCATCTAGTGGGGAGGGGGTGTCTAGTGTTCCGAAGAGGAAGAGAGTGCTCATCGGCTCTGAAGAGAAGGTTGGTAAGACATCTCAGCCCGAGTTACTATTTTAAGGTTGTTTTGAAACATAGATAGTAGCAAGTAAGGGTCGAACCCACAAAGATTGTATGATCAAGATTAAAATGTTTAATTAACCTAAAGAGAGAAAAATAAATGAAAATAAAATAAGACTCAGAAAATAATCAATTGTTGTACTAAAGCAGATTCTGATTGATCTTATTAGCACAACTTTATTGGCTATCCTACGTATGGAGGGGGGGGGGTATGTTTGCAATACAAAAGAACAATAATTAATTATCTAAAATGCAAGAATAAAGAGCAAGGTAATACAAATATCAAAGATTAAACCAATAAGAGAAAGCTCGGTCAAAAGGATACTTACGCCATCTTCTTAAACTTGTTCATCGACATAAACGATAATCAATTCCAATTGAATAGTCAATCAAGAAAATTAGGACTAAGTCTAAAATCCTTAGTCTTTCCTTAAGATTGGTCTATTAAAAGATAGCTTATTAATAGTACCCTTACTCTTCAATCAATCTCAAGACTAGGCTCTCGATTTGATTCAGGAATAGTAGTAACAATTAGAAAGACGATTGAAATTAAACGTTAAGCACACACCAGCGTGGTTTAATTACTTTAATCTGATTTCTCCTAGGAATATAACATTAACTTGTCCATTAACATTAATCCCATTGCCACTGACATAGAATAATCAATTGATAGCAATTCAATTCTAATCTAACAATTGATTAGATAAATAAATCAATTAGTAGTACTCCTAATCAACCCATTCATCAATCATTATACACATAAATTGGAAGAAAAATAAATATTCAATTAAAAATCAATAAAAACAAGTCTCACAAGTTTACAATGATGGCTTCAGCTCCGTCTAACCAAAGATAAGAAAGTTAGCCACACCTGACTTCTTCAAGAATACAAGAATAAAAGAAAGAGAGTTATTCTTCAGCTACTGCCTTCTTTCTCAATTACTCTTGGATGATCTTTACATGGGCTTTACATTGTTTAAATAACCAAAATACAAGACTAAAATTGGTATGCCTAGATTTGACAACCTTATTACATAGAAATAAAAATTAAACAAAATCTTCATTCCTAGATTAAATGAAAATCATTCATTATTAAACAATTGTCACCTCCAAATCTACCAAATTTTATAAGATTCTATAGTTGTGTATATTCTCCTCAAGATTTTCAACAATCAATCAAGGCCTTCCAATAGTAAACCTTTCGTGTGTAGCAACCTTCCTTCTCTGGTTTAGATTTGGATCAATTTTCTAGATCAGATTTTAAAACCACATTTGGAAGCCCAAACGAACTCTTTCCATGTCAGAATCCTACATGAAATTCAAAACATTATTATTAAGAGTGCTATAATTTTTTCATCTTTTATTAATTAATTAACAAGATTTCTAAAATATATCAAACTCATAAAATAAATTCTAGTAAGCTCAATAAGGTATAAAACACTCTAAAAATCATATTGCAAAAGGAATAAAAAAATATAAAATTATACACTTATCAAATTCCCCCACACTTAGCCTTTGCACGTCCTCGGGCAAAATAAAATAAAAAAAATCCTAAACTATTCCACTTTCGTAGGAACCACGATTGCACTTAGCATGTACAACAAGCCATTGAACCCTTGAGTGTCCAAACTTTGAATCTCAACTGCACCATGTGGAAAGACATTAATAACAATAAAATGACCAATCCAGCGAAATTGCAACTTACCAGGAAATAATCGAAGCCTTGAATTATAAAGGAGCACTTTTTGTCCGACAATAAATTACTTCTTAGAAATCATTTTATCATGAAAGACCTTCGTCTTTTCCTTATAAATCCAAGAGTTCTCATAAGCTCCATTGCGAATCTCCTCTAACTCCTGTAATTGCAACTTTCGTTGCTCCCCCGCCTTATTAGTCTCCATGTTACACTGCTTAATTGCCCAAAATGCCTTGTGCTCCAATTCTACCGGTAGATGACATGCTTTTCCATAAATCAACCGATATGGAGACATCCCTATAGGTGTCTTATAAGCAGTCCTATAAGCCCATAGTGCATCGTCAAGTCTTGTACTCCAGTCTTTCCTATTCGGATTAACTGTTTTTTCTAAAATTGACTTCACCTCTCTATTAGATACCTCGGCTTTCCCATTAGTTTGTGGATGGTAGGCAGTTGAAATCTTATGGGTCACAGCATACCTCTTAAGCAGTGCTGCTATAGTGCGGTTACAAAAGTGAGTCCCTCTATCACTGATCATTGCCCATGGGATCCCAAACCTAACAAAAATGTGAGACTTGACAAAATCTGCAACCACTTTAGAATCATCAGTTCGGGTGGCTTTTGCTTCCACCCACTTTGACACATAATCAATAGCAAGTAAAATATAAACATTGCCAAAAGAATTAGGAAAAGGACCCATAAAGTCAATGCCCCAAACATAAAAAATTTCATAAATAAGTATGGGGGTTTGTGGCATTTGATCCCTACGGGCCACATTACCTGAGTATTGGCAACGAGTACATGACTTACAAAATATATATGCATCATGAAATAAAGATGGCCAAAAGAAGCCACATTCAAGCACTTTTCTTACTATTCTTTTAGGATCGAAATGTCCACCACATGCATATGAATGACAAAAGATAAGAATGGATTCAAATTCAGTTTCAGGTACGCACCTTCTTACCATTTGGTCTGAACATTGCTTCCAAAGATAAGGGTCATCCCAAATGTAGTACCGAGCATCACTCTTGATTTTCTCTCTTCGTACTCTAGGTAGCTCTGGTGGTAAGGTTTTGGTAGCCAAATAATTGACTAAATCTGCATACCAGGGAACTACATTTGTCACCTTAAGTGGTTGTTCATCTGGGAAGAAATCTTGTAATGGTATCGCATCACCCTCCTTAACCACCCGACTAAGATGGTCTGCAACTAAATTCTCAGCTCCCTTCTTGTCCTTAATCTCCAAATCAAATTCTTAAAGAAGAAGGATCCATCTGATCAATCTTGGCTTAGATTCTTTTTTCGCCAGCAAATGCCTAAGAGCTGCATGATCGAAATAAACAATAACTTTAGTTCCCAATAAATAAGATCTAAATTTTTCCAAAGCAAAAACTATATAGCCAATAGCTCTTTCTCCGTTGTGGAGTAGTTACACTGTGCTTCAGTTAGTGTCCGAGAGGCATAATAGATAGCATGAGCAACTTTCCCCACATGTTTGCCCAAAACAGCCTCAATAACATAATTGCTAGCATCACACATGATCTCAAATGGGAGTTTCCAGTTCGGTGATTGAATCACTGGGGCTGTTGTTAGCAGTTCTTTGAGCTTGTCAAAAGCTCTTTTGCATTCATCATTAAAGTCAAACACCACTTCCTTTTGTAAGAGCTTGCATAAGGGCAATGAAATTTTTGAGAAATCCTTGATGAAGCGCCGATAAAAGCCTGCATGTCCAAGAAAGGAATGCACTTCCCGCACAGTTGTGGGGTAAGGTAAAGATTGAACAAGATCTATCTTTGCTTTGTCAACTTCTATACCTCTAAAAGATATCACATGACCTAAAACTGCTCCTTGTGTTACCATAAAATGACACTTCTCAGAATTCAAAACAAGGTTAGTTTCTATACACCTCTTAAGAACAAGTGTAAGGTTATCCAAGCATGTATCAAAAGAGTCTCCATAAACAGTAAAGTCATCCATGAAAAATTCTATAATGTCTTCTACATAATCAGAAAAAATGCTAACCATACACCTCTGGAATGTGGCTGGGGCGGTGCAAAGACCAAATGACATTCGTCGGTAAGCAAAGGTACCAAATGGGCAGGTGAATGTCGTTTTCTCCTGATCTTCAGGTGCAATCACAATTTGATAGTAACCTGAATAACCATCAAGAAAACAATAGTGTGAACGACCTTCTAACCTCTCCAACATTTGATCGATAAATGGAAGAGGAAAGTGATCTTTACGAGTTGAAGCATTCAATTTCCTGTAATCAATACAAACACGCCACCCATTTTGTATCCTAGTAGGGATTAACTCATTATTTTGATTCTTAACAACAGTTATGCCTGTCTTTTTAGGTACCACCTGAACCGGACTTACCCACTTACTATCAGAGATGGGATAGATAATTCCAACATCAAGGAGCTTTAGTACCTCCTTCTTCACAACTTCCATCATAGGAGGTTGAGTCTACGCTGTGCTTCTCTAATCGGTATGGCTCCCTCCTCAAGAAGTATGCGATGCATGCACATGGCCAGGCTGATTCCCTTAATGTCAGCTATTGTCCACCCAATGGCTGTCTTATGGTCTCTCAAAATTCGAATGAGTTTTTCCTCTTGTAGCTTGGTCAAGTCCCTTGCTATTATCACAGGTAACGTCTCATTGTCTCCTAAGTAGACATATTTGAGATGGTGTGGAAGTGGTTTCAGCTCAACAATAGGTGCCTGCACAATGGAAGGTAACAACCTTGTATGAGATATAGGCAACTCAATGTGAGCAACATCATATCTTTTTAGAATTGGGGGTAAGGCCTGCAATGCCATCAACATCTTCTCTAATTCAACATTTAACACAAATTTTGAATTGAAATCCATGCTATTCAAATGTTTGCTAATAGCCACCATCAATTCATCTTCACCATTTAATTCAAAAACTTGTTGTACCATAGAATCAATTATATCCATAGCAAAAACAGAATTTATATCACTAGAATACCTCATAACCTCAAAAATATTAAAGCGAACTATCTCGCCATCAAATTCCATAGATAAGGTACCATCATGAACATCTATTTTTGTTTTAGCAGTCTTTAAAAATGGTCTACCCAACAAAAGAGGTGTAGAATTATGAGATGAGTCATCATCCATTTTTAATACATAAAAATCAGCAGAAAACACCAATTCATTAACTTGAACTAACACATCCTCAATCACACCTTCAAGATATACATTTGATCTATCAGCTAATTGAATAGTTACACCAGTTTCTTTTAAAGGTTCTAGATTTAAAGAAACATATATTGAATAAGGCATGACATTAATTGATGCTCCTAAATCTAACATAGCTCTATTGAAATTGGTGTTACCTATTTTGCATGGGATAGTGAATGTACCTAGATTTTTACACTTAGGGGGAAGCTTCCGTTGAATAACGGCTGAGACATTTTCACCCATACTTACCTTTTCATCTCCTTTCAATTTCCTCTTGGATGTGCACAATTCCTTAAGAAATTTAGCATACCGTGGCACTTGTTTAATTGCTTCAATAAGAGGTATATTTATCTCTACCTTTCGAAAAATCTCCAACATCTCCTTTTCTTTTTCTTCCTTTCTAGATTGAGCAAACCTGCTAGGAAAAGGAGGTTGAATATGAATAAAGGAAATAGAAGGTTTAGAGTTTACCCCAGATGAGAAAATAGACGTCGGAGCTGATTTTGAGGTCTCTTTCTCTTTTTCCTTTTCTATATTCTCCACTTCTTTTTCACTTCTCAAGACTATGGCATTTGCATTTTCCTTTGGATTCACCATCCATTGCGAAGGTAGCTTTCTCGAGCCTCGAGCCTCTAGTCTACTCATTGAAGTGGCCAGTTGGCTTATTTGAGTCTCCAAGTTCTTTATACCTGCCCTTGTTTCCTGTTTAAATTGTAATGAATCATTGGCAACTATTTTAACAATATCTTCCAAGGTCATACCTGAACTTGAAGGTGCTTGTTGTCTGGATTGAAAAGGTTGTTGGCCTTCTTGATACCCATACTGATGATTGGGTCCATCTTGATTACCATAGCTGAGATTTGGGTGATTCCTCCATCCCGGATTGTAAGTATTTGAGTATGGATTGTACTTACGTTGAGGCTGTCCTGAAAATCCACCCACAGCATTTGCTTGCTCTGTAGATTCCTCTTGAAGCGTGGGACACATATCAGTTAGGTGTCCCGCGATGTAGCAAATTCCATAAGTTTGAACCTGTTGTACCTTATCTACAGCCAATTGATGAACAAGTGAAGACAATTCTACAATTTTTAATTCAAGAGAAGAAGTGCTTACCTCATTAACCCTGTTCGATGGAGGGTCATTTCTTACACCAAATTGCTGAGAATTAGCAGCCATATTTGCAATCAAATTACGGGCTGCCCTTGGAGTTTTATCCACTAATGCTCCTCCACTCGCTGCGTCAATCATACCTCTATCAGTATGAGAAAGCCCTTCGTAGAAGTATTGAATGAGTAATTACTTGTTAATTTGGTGATGAGGGCAACTGGCGCAGAGCTTCTTGAATCGCTCCCAGTATTCATAAAGTGTTTCTCCATTATATTACCTAATACCGTAGATTTCCTTTCGAATATTGGCTGCCCTTGAAGCTGGAAAATACTTCTCCAAGAAAAGCCGCCTCATTTCATTCCATGTGGTAATGGATACTGATGGCAAGTAATAAAGCCAATCTTTTGCATTGTCCGCTAATGAGAATGGAAACGTCCTCAACTTGATTTGCTCCTCAGAAATTCCGATTGGTTTCATGCTCGAACATACCACATGGAATTCCTTTAGATGCTTGTGTGGGTCATTACCTACAAGACTACGAAAAGTAGGAAGGAGATGGATTAGACCAGATTTAAGTTTAAAGGCAACATCGAGATTAGGATACTCGATGCAGAGTGGTTGTTGGTTCAGATTAGGAGCCGCTAACTCCTTAAGAGTGCGGTTGTTGTTGTCTGCCATTTCTTCAAAATCTGAATTACTAGTGCTGCCAGAAGCTAAATCAATGGCTACGTTGTTGCCTGGTGAAATTTTTTTTACTGTCTTTCTACTTTCTCTCCTTAGCTTGTGCAGAGTTCTTTCTATTTCTGGATCAAATTGCAATTCTCCCGAATGAGAAGATCGGATCATTCACTTAAGAGAACAAGCAAATAGATAAATAATAAAAAATAAAAAAATCAATTAAATAACCAAACAAATCAACTTAATCAAAACAATCCCAGGCAACGGTGCCAAAATTTGATGCGTGTCGAGCGCTCAAATTAAATTACCTTACTTTGAAACGTAGATAGTAGCAAGTAAGGGTCGAACCCACAAGGATTGTATGATCAAGATTAAAATGTTTAATTAACCTAAAGAGAGAAAAACAAATGAAAATGAAATAAGACTCAGAAAATAACCAATTGTTGTACTAAAGCAAATTCTGATTGATCTTATTAGCACAACTTTATTGGCTATCCTACGTATGGAGGGGGGGGGGGGTATGTTTGCAATACAAAAGAACAGTAATTAATTATCTAAAATGCAAGAATAAAGAGCAAGGTAATACAAATATCAAAGATTAAACCAATAAGAGAAAGCTTCGGTCAAAAGGATACTTACACCATCTTCGTAAACTTGTTCATCGACATAAAGGATAATCAATTCCAATTGAATAATCAATCAAGAAAATTAGGACTAGGCCTAAAATCCTTAGTCTTTCCTTAAGATTGGTCTATTAAAAGATAGCTTATTAATAGTACCCTTACTCTTAAATCAATCTCAAGACTAGGCTCTCGATTTGATTCAGGAATAGCAGTAACAATTAGAAAGACGATTGAAATTAAACGTTAAGCACACACCAGCATGGTTTAATTACTTTAATCTGATTTATCCTAGGAATATAACATTAACTTGTCCATTAACATCAATCCCCATTGCTACTGACATAGATAAACAATTGATAGCAATTCAATTCTAATCTAACAATAGATTAGATAAATAAATCAATTAGTAGTACTCCTAATCAACCCATTCATCAATCATTATACACATAAATTGGAAGAAAAATAAATATTCAATTAAAAATCAATAAAAACAAGTCTCACAAGTTTACAATGATGGCTTCAGCTCCATCTAACCAAAGATAAGAAAGTTAGCCACACATGACTTCTTCAAGAACACAAGAATAAAAGAAAGAGAGTTATTCTTCAGCCACTGCCTTCTTTCTCAATTACTCTTGGATGATCTTTACATGGGCTTTACATTGTTTAAATAGCCAAAATACAAGACTAAAATTGGTATGCCTAGATTTGACAACCTTATTACATGGAAATAAAAATTAAACAAAATCTTCATTCCTAGATTAAATGAAAATCATTCCATTATTAAACAATTGTCACCTCCAAATCTACCAAATTTTGTAAGATTCTATAGTTGTGTATATTCTCCTCAAGATTTCCAACAATCAATCAAGGCCTTCCAATAGTAAACCTTCCATGTGTAGCAACCTTCCTTCTCTAGTATAGATTTGGATCAATTTTCTAGATCAGATTTTAAAACCACATTTGGAAGTCCAAACGAACTCTTTCCATGTCAGAATCCTACATGAAATTCAAAACATTATTATTAAGAGTGCTAGAATTTTTTCATCTTTTATTAATTAATTAACAAGATTTCTAAAATATATCAAACTCATAAAATAAATTCTATTAAGCTCAATAAGGTATAAAACACCCTAAAAATTATAATGCAAAAGGAATAAAAAAATATAAAATTATACACTTATCACCTAGCCCGCCCCTCATTTACAGGTGTTATTGCAGGCATGGGATGTAAAACCCGCACCCTACTAACCTGGTCTTACCATATCGTGTCAGGTCTTCTTATCATGGTCGGATCGAGTGAACCAAGTGTGTGAAGAAACCACAAGGCTAGGTATGTAAATCGACCCAAAATCAATCAATTTAGAGTGTGTAGTTGCATACCTAAGCTGGTATGGTTGACCACACCTTAGGAAAGTGAGACCACTCAAAATGCAACGTGTGGTTGCATATTTGGGATGTGTGGTAGATGAATTCTGCGACCATACGTGCGACCACACGATGATGAGACCGACTCCGAGTTTTTAAAAACTTTTCTAAACTAAGGGATCGCTTTCCTAGTTGAGGGAGAACTCTATATGGAGGTTTTTTCTCTATATAAGGGATGTCCCTTAGCCTTTTTCACTCTTTTAGAACCCAATGAAACTCTAAACCTAATAGAGAAAGAGGGAAAAGAAGATAAGGAAAAAGAGATCTGAAGAGGCAAGTTAAGAGAAAGGAAGGTTTAGCTTGCTATAGAAGGCCAAGGTAAGGAACCATCTCTGTAGAAGTAGATCACATAATATAGGGTTGTTCCCATTGTAAATAGATATGGAATTAATGTGGAATCTCAACCATGAGACCCCATGAACAAAAATTCAAGGGAGGTCCATGGAGAGTAGGTTAGGATGGTTAACTTTGCAAAAATTATAAATTTAAGGCCATAGATCGATCATAGGGAGAACCCTATTGATAAACCAAGGAATCGAGTCATGAAGGGATTAGATTGAGGATAAAAATCGACCAACTTCATGTGGTCACAGCTATGGTCGACCATAGAGGGATCACATAATCAACCACAAGCTCTTGGAAAGATCTAAGGGAAAGTATGGTCGCATGTATGGTTGCATGATATGCGAACATACATATCGACCACACACCCTATGGTCCCAAATACTGAGACCATAGGTTCGACCACACCTATGACCACACAGTTTCAGGAAGCCTGTTTGAGACTAAATTAGGTTTTTGACTACTGTAACTTGGTATACTTGAACCCTAACTTAAAATTCATAAATTTCTTAGGCTTCTAAGTAGTTCAAAAGTGATTTACAAGGCTTAGAGAAGAAGATTGAATATCGTTAAAAAGGTGAGGGAACAAGGCCTAAAGTAATTGGGTAATAACAAGCCATTTTTATTTTATTTGTCCAATGCAATGAATGATTCTATGCTTGTATGCTTGTAATGTGCATTTCACATGTCATCCAATATTACTATTATTTCTTCTCATGTATATTTATTTCTGTCTATTTATAATATGATGATGATACTAAGAATAGGCATGTGATTGTGTGTGTGTTTAGTATGTTGGATGCGAGTGGAGCATCAGGGGGAGAACGTGGCACTGTGATCTGTGGCCTGGTCACCAGACTGTAGTTCTATCTCTACTCATGTCTTGCCCACTGACAACGTCGTATCGCCATTACCTTAGCAAAACTATTACGTCATAGGTCATCAGGGGAGGTGGTCTCGGACCATGTGGTCTTTGACTCTGTCGGGGGGCCTTAGCTCTATCTCTATGGACGTATTGATGGATGTTGGGATGAGGCCTTAGATACATTTGGATGGTATTAGGATTGGTTAGTTGTAAGCCTAGTTTATAAGGCCTCACTAGCAGGGGCTTACATGTTGGTATGGGTAGGGCATCAGGGAAAGTGTTGACGGTATGTGATCCGGATATTTTAGATCTATCTCTATTCCATGGTGGGGTGGATGTGGGATGACAATGGTGTTTGATCCATTGGGTAGATTCACACATCGGTGTATAGAGGTACGATGGCCTCCAAACCATTCTATAACATATTGCAAACTTAAAACCAGACCAAAGATATGAATTGAATGCATGCATATATTTACGCATTATTTTGTTTGCTCACTGAGCTGTGATGTGTGCTCACCCTTTCGACGTCGAATATTTTTAGTTGTTGATGCAAGTCCTACTGTGGAAGATTTTGTGAACGTGTCAACTTATGAACACTTAGCGGCTATGGACGTAGAAGCGATAAAGGAAAACCATGATCCATCGTGCAAGTGCAACCAATGTGTTTTTGATTAGTTTAGCTATTTTGACTATTGGAACGTATAATGGATTATTTTAGTTTATGTCTTGAGTTAGTTGGGAATAATTTGATTTAATTATTTATTATCACTGTTAGTTACTCAGTTCATTATCAATAAATACTTTCGCTATTTATTTATTTACTCTGATTATATTTTAAAATGTGTTTGGTTTAACCAGTGGGCACGGCCTTTACGAGATCCTAGTTTGAACCATTGGTTCTCATAACGGTTCATTACACCACTGGTTAGTCCGAATGGGGTGTGTACAGTTTGGTATCAAAACGTGAGGCTCCCGTTCATTAAACCAAAATAATTCCACAAGAGTCATGAACCGAGTTAGGATAAATTAAAAACGTAATACAAACACACCATAAGCACTTGTGTTATTTGAGACATAAATTAAAGAAAGAAAATAATGCACATATGTAAATGAGAAACAATATGCATATATCTATATATGAATCCAAAGTTAAAAATAACAAGATGTACATCTAAGGTCAGAGTATGGTCTACAGTCTGGACAGTTACTCTGTAATACAAATAAAAAGGAAGAAATAAAACATCATGTAGATGGAGGAGTAGGAGGAGGAGGTGTCTTTTGGTCTCAATCGTGAGCCAGGCTACCTGTGTCTGGGTCGCTCAGAGACTCTCGACGAGACTCTCCACTGGCCATCAATCGCACACTGATCATCCAGGATCTCTCCTAACCTTTGATCGGTAATGCGCTGAGCACTGCGAATCTCACTTAATAGCGTTATCATGTCATCTGGTAGTGGAGGCGAATGGCCAACTGAGTGAGAAGTCCGAGAAGAGCCAGCTCCTGTAGAATGCTAAGGTGATGAAAGAGGGATGACATCTACATCTATGTACATCCGATCATTATCCTCATCATCGTCACTCTCTGATGCCTCTGCTGCTACCGCTATTGTCGCCTCCACATCTACAGCTGCCACTCTGTGAGAGGACGACTCATAGCATTTCTCTCCTCATCATTGACCTGTACATCTCTCATCCCCATCCTGCAGATGGTCTCCCAATCGAGGTTAGCTGAAAAGGTGTCCTTACAGATCCTCTCATGTACCAAGTCCACCTGCAGGCGAGTGAGTAGTGTAGTGATCAAGCGCCCATAAGGTAGTTTACCCTTCAGGCCAGACATTATAGCTCTGTGCATGGTCCTGATGATGATGTACGGGAGGCAGACATGCTGTCTGGTGTAGATACAGTAGAGGAGATACTAGGTCAGCAATGAAACCAGCTCATAGTGACCACTCTGGGGAATCAAGTTGTGTTGGATGATCTTGCAGTACACCCAAGGTTTAGGACGAAGGTTGACTATCTACATCTACCAGTGGTGGTTCCGAAGAAGCTGACCGCATACCTCTGCATGCATCACCTCTGATAAGAATTGGGACTCTTTCGGTGCATAATAAACTAGGAGACCATTATTGGAAATTCCCAGGAGGTCTATTAATTCCTAACAGTTAAACAAAATATGTACCCTTTTACTAAGCTAGAGATTCGAAGCTCTCTACCTCTATCCACGTCCTCTGGATCACCCTCTACATGTAGGTTGCAGTAGAACTACTTCACCAACTCTGGATGCGTGCAACCCTCGTATAAGATCACAGGAAGCCAATCCATCTCACCAAACGCCTTCTCCACGTCAAATTGGGCTGAACTAGCTAAGTTGACACACCGACCCCCTTTGACCATTTTCCAATGATACCATGGATATTGTATCTCAGCTTCAATGGACCTGAAGCGACGGGAGTCATGGACTCTGGGAACCTTAGTACGAACCATGTTACCTGCTAGGAACATAAACCAATGGACAAGTCAAAAAATCTAAAAATTGGGAGGAATAACAACGTAAAGTGAGTAAAGCCTCACTTCTCATCCAAACATCTAGGCAGGAGGACTTACGTGAATTACAAATCATTCTACAATGGTCAATCAACAAGGAATTGTCACCAATTAAAAAGAATTTAAATTTTTTTTGAAATTGGCAAAAATTCCTTTCAAAATTTAGGTCAAAAATCAAAATTTTAAGCTTTTGGCCAAACCAACCAATGAAACCAAAATTTTCTAGAGGGCTTTCGTCAGTTGGGTGCCTAATAGCATGAGTCACTAATAAAAATATGATTAAATAAAAATTAAGTTGGTAAATATTGAAATAGCCGATGAAAACCTAAAATGCAATGACAAAGAGAACAATGGGAAGGAAGAGCGTGGTGATGGAGAATCCAGTGGTTGATCGAGAAAATTTTGCTCAAGATATCACCACAGTCGATAGTAGGAAATGATTGGGTATAGAGGAACCAGAATAGGACGTAACCCAAGCCCACCTCTACCACCACTTACGGAGGTAAATGCCATTGGAAATCCTAAGGGTCAAACTGGAAATACTGAGAACCAGAATGTAGCACCACCAAGAGTCAACAACCAGGCTAACCCAATAAATTATCCAGCACCACTAATGGACTTGGCCATAGTTGTGATGAATTTGGCATAACAAGTACAACAGTTATAGCTGATGCAAGTGAACATGCAAACTGCCATGGAAATTTCTCCCCCAGCTACAAACATAACACCCATGACTATAGGTGTCACACCCCAATTTTGCACCATTCAGAACGGTGTGATGAACCGCTAATAAACCAACGGTTCAACCAGGATCTCTAATAGGCTGTTTTCGTTGAAAATAAAACCACACACATCCACAACCATAATCAGAATAAATACACAATAGCGGAAGTCTTAATAATAAATGAACTGAGGAATCTAAATTGATAATCAATAATAAAATATCAAGTTATGTTGTATTAACCGAGACATAAGTAAATAAAATATCAAATTACAATTCCTTAATAATTCAAATAAAATCTAATCGAAAACGCATGCGTTGCACTCGCATGAAGAGTCATGCGTTTCTATGAAGTCTTCAGCTTCCATTGCAGCGACGTGCCCGTATACAGAAGTAGTCATATAGTCTTCAACCGTGGTACCTACATCATCAACTAAAAATATTCGACGTCGAAAGGGTGAGCACACATCATGGCTCAGTGAGCAAAAAAAAAAACAATACAACAAAACATATGCATGCAATCAATTCATATATGTGGTCTGGTATATAAGTTTGCAATGTGCTATAGAAAGGTTCGGTGGCCGCCTCACCTCTATGCACAGGGTGTGAAGGCCCGCCCAAATGTTAAGGTTTATTGTCGTCCCCATCCACCCTACCATGGAATAGAGATAAAGCTAAAGTGCTAAGGCCCGACTTATGACACTTCCCCTGATACTCTATCCATACCAACACGTAAGCCCCTGCTGGTGAGGGCTTGCAAACTGGGCTCGCAAATAACCAATCCTAATGTCAAACAGTGTATCCAAGGCCTCACCCCAGCATCCCTCAATACGTCTATAGAGATAGGGCTAAGGCCTCCCGGCAGAGTCAAAGACTACACGGTCCGAGACCACCTCCCCTCATACACTACGACATAATAGTTCTGTTAAGGTAATGACAATACAACGATGTCAGTGGACGAGACTTGAGTTAGAGATAGAGCTAGAGTGCTGAGGCCTGGCCTATGACACCCCCCCTGATACTCGCTCGCATCAAGCACACTAACCACACACATACGTTCACATGCCTATTCCTATCATCATCATCATCATCATCATGTTATAAACAATAAATTTAAATATGCATGAACAGTAATAATAGAAATATTAGATGACATGTTAAATACACATGACAAGCATACGCGCATAGAATCAATCATGGCATTGGACTCAAGAAATAAAAAAAAAGTTTATTATTAACCAATTCTTTTAGGTCTTGTTCCCTCACCTTTGCTTGATTGTAGATCCTCTTTCAAGCTTTAAGAATCAACTTAATATCACTATTATATCACTAGAAAACCTAATCAAGTCGATAGAGTTTAATTAGAATTAATTCCAATTTTTAAAGCTTGCTGTTAACTGGGGGTCGCAGGTAGGGTAGTAGTTTTCTGCGACCCCCTGTAGTAGGGTCGATGCCAGGGTCGGATGTTCTATCGACCCTGGGTGTGACCACCCCTTTCCTGGACTTCCCGAATACTGGGGGTCGATGCTAGGGTGTGGTAGGGTCGATTCTCCATCGACCCCACGTGCGACCCCCCGTGGGTTTAGTCGAGATTTTCATCCTACAGTCCATTCTTTCGTGGGTCCTATAGCTTTCTTCTATAATCCATTCCATACATGTTCTATGGTTTAGAACTATAGTTTATTCACCTACATGGTTTTAATGATCTCCTCCATGGTTTCCATTGAAACCTAACCATAGATGGATGATTTGGATTTCTCCTAGATCATACCCTCTTCACTATCTACTCTAAGGTTTTAAGAAATTCATGGAGATAGTATCCATACCTGAGAAGTCTACCTATTTCTCTGAAGCCTTCTCTTTGGTCTTCTCCTTCTCTTTTCCTTCTCTTCTCTTTCTCTCAATCCAATTAGGTTCTAAAAGGAGTGAAAGAGGCTTAGGGACGTCCTATTTATAGAGTAGAAACTCCCAAAATAAGTCCCACTGAGATTAGGAAAGAATCCCATTAAATTTGGAAAGTTTCCAAATCACGATTTCTGTCGGCATTCTGGGGGTCGATGAGGGGGTCGGAGGTCCCGTCAACCCCTGGTTCTAAGTTGTCCGACCCCCGGTTAGAAACTCAAGGTCTGACTTTTATATTGGGGGGTCCGACCCGCCTAGCTGGGTGTGCGACCCTCCCCTATTTTAGTGTTTTTGGGCCAGTTTAATACCTGGGGTTATCTCCTTCACGCACTTGGTCCATTTGGCTCGACCATGATGGGTAGACCTGGTTCAAGGTGGTAAGACTGGTTAGTTCGATACGGGTCTTACAACAGGACAAGCTAGTACCATGCCCAAGGGTAGCAATATTGTGTCCCAAGCCTCGGTTATGAACGACATAGCACTACAGGTACCTCAAATACCAGTGGTACATGCTTAAGTGCAGAACCCTGAAGCATCACAAGGAGGATATAACCAGGGTAACTATCAGTATCAGTCGTTCGTGTATGGAGTTTATGCACAGAATCAGCTAAACCACTCTAGGTTGATCGAGCATTTTTTGAAGATGAAATCGAAGGAGTTCACGGGCAAGCTATCGAATCCTCAGTGGCCAGCACACTAGATTGACGAAATGGATATAAATTTCATGATGATAACTATTTCTGAGGAAGAGAAAGTACTACGTGCCACTTTTATATTGAAAGGTGATACACTTCATTAGTGGAAGTCTACTCGAGGTTATCTACTGACCAAGCACACCCAGCTGACCTGGGCTATCTTCAAAAAAGCCTTCTTCGAGAGGTATTTTCCCAGGAGTTTCAGAGATATGATGGAGAAAGAATTTTTGAGTCTGTATCAGGGACAGATGACTGTCAATGCTTATTAGCAGTGTTATGAAGAGTTGTTCTTCTTTGCTCCCTCTAGCATGCAAGAAGAAGATACCAAAACTCGAAGGTTTATCAGGGACTTAGGGGAAGCATCTGAGAGCATGTATTGGAACTAGAAAAGAAGATATATAATGAAGTTGTGAAAATTACTCGAGTACTAGAATCGAGCCAAAGGGAGAGCTATTTTGCTCAAAATAGGGGCATTAAGAGGCCAAACATGAATAAATTCAATGGAGGGAATTTAAAGACTTTCA
This sequence comes from Protea cynaroides, assembly GCA_028583415.1. NCBI lineage: Eukaryota > Viridiplantae > Streptophyta > Magnoliopsida > Proteales > Proteaceae > Protea > Protea cynaroides. The sequence continues at coordinate 25,713,991 of CM053268.1, forward strand.
AACCCTTCCATACGCAAGGCTTCAATGCTGTAGCCAAGACTACCTAGCCGGCTCCACCCTAACAAAAGCAAGGAAATGCTGGAGTAAAATGTTAAAACTGTGATCAAGTAGGGCATTATTTGAGAGACTGTCCTAAACCAAAGAAACAATTACAGCAAGGAAAGGTTTATGCGGTTACTGCTGAAGACACTGCTGCATCACCTGATGTGGTAATAGGTATGACCCGACCTTTTGTTTCATAATATCTTGTGTGAGCATATAGACTAATTTAGGAAGAAAAATCACATGTATCGTACCTATAGATGGCATACAAGCCAGAGTACTCTTCGATTCTGGAGCCTCCTACTCTTTTATATCTGTATCATTTGGGAAGAAACTAAGTCTACCCCTCAGACCTTTAGACTGCAAACTGTTAGTACGATCACCTATGGGATTAAAAGTAGAGCTAGACAAAGGTTATGGACTATGTCCAGTTCTTATTGGCGAGAAGACTATGGATGCAACCTTAATCCAACTCGAGATGGTAGATTTTGACATCATCTAGGAATGGATTGGTTAGCCCGGCACTCTGCAAATCTATTATGTGTAAAAAAGAAATTGACATTTAAGGGCTAGGATAATGAAAAACTTAGCTTTGTAGGAATAAAACTCTCCCATAAATCATTCTCTCTGCACTAAAGGTTAAGAGATGCCTTGAGAAAGGTGGAGTTGGATACCTTATATATGTGGTGGACCTTATCAAAGAGGCACTACGAATGGAAGATATAGAAGTTGTATGAAAATTTCCAAACGTGTTTCCTGAGGAATTACCTAGTTTACTACCTGATAGAGCGACAGAGTTCGTTATCGACCTATTACCAAGGTCGGCACCTATATCCAAAGAACCATACCAAATGGCTCCAACTGAATTGAAGGAATTGAAGGTTCAACTGTAAGAGCTATTGGACAAGGGGTTTATCTGACCGAGCATATCGCCTTGAGGAGCGCCAATGTTATTCGTCAAGAAGAAGGATAGTAGTGTCAGACTATGTATAGACTATCGGGAATTAAAAAAGCTCACAATTAAGAATCGATGTCCTCTACCTTGGATTGATGATTTATATGATCAGTTGCAAGAAGTGAAGGTGTTTTTCAAGATCAATCTCTGATCAGGGTATCATCAGCTAAAGATCAAGGATGGTGACATTCCAAAGACAGCATTTAAAATCAGATACAAACATTATGAGTTTTTGGTGATGTCTTTTGGACTAACAAACGCATCTACATCTTTTATGGAATTCATGAATCGAGTGTTTCGTGATATGTTGGACACTTCAGTCATCGTTTTCATAGATGATATATTGATATATTCATAGGATGATGTGACTCATGTAACAGACCATGGAGCAGCCTTACAAAGATTAAGAAAAGAAAAGCTTTATGCCAAATTCAAGAAATATGAGTTTTAGTTGAATGAAGTGCAATTCTTAGGTCACGTGGTATCCTCAAAAGGAATTAAGATAGATCCCAGTAATATTAAAGCTATTGTAAAATGGAAAGCACCTAAGAGTATTGTAGAAATCAAAAGTTTCTTGGGTTTAGCTGGGTATTATCGACTGTTCGTAGAAGACTACTTCAGAATCATCGTACCTCTTACTAGTTTGACTAAGAAAAGAGAAAAATTTGTTTGGACCTATAATAATATGAAGAGAGTTTCCAAACACTGAAGGCAAGATTGATATCGGTTCCCATCTTAACCATCCCGGTACCAGGATAATCATTCATTTTGTATACCGATGCTTCTAGGTTAGGTTTAGGATGTGTTCTCATGCAAGGAGAGCAAGTAATTGCGTATACTTCTAGACAACTGAAGAAACACGAAAAGAATTACCCTACTCATGACTTAGAGTTAGCAGCGGTGGAACATGACGTCGAGATATGGAGACACTATCTATATGGAGAAAAGTTTCAAAAAAAATTAGATCATAAGAGCCTTACTTATCTCTTTAACCAGAAGGAGTTGAATATGAGACAGAGGAGATGGCTGAAATTGCTCAAGGATTATGATTTTGATATCCAGTATCACCTAGGAAATGCTAATGTAGTTGCTCACGCACTAAGTCGAAAAGTGATAACAAAGCCTGAAGAAGAAGCTAGTACAAATGCTGCCATGTGTGTTGCGGCAAGAGTATTTAATTATGGCAATGAATAGTTCGTAATTGATAAACCAGGAGGTTCAACAGACTTAGGATTGATTCATAAGTTTTCAAATATGTTTGCTACATTGAAGATTGTTCCTGATCTAAGGGACGAAGTGGAAACGACAATCCAATCAGACCCCTATCTGCGGACAGTACAGGAGGGTCTAGAGAAGGAGAGAACCACTCCTGATTTTACCTTAGTTTCCAAAGGGATATTAAAGTACAAAGGAAGGGTATACATGCCTGAAGGTGAAAAATCAGATATTAAGAACAGATTAATGAGAGAAACCCACTCCACATCCTATTTAATACATCCTAAAAGTACCAAGATGTACTATGATTTAAATAAACTTTATTGGTGGAGGGTAATGAAAGTAAAAGTAGCTCAATATGTGTCTCAATGCCTAAATTATCAATAAGTAAAGACGAAAAGAGAAAGACCAGCAGACTTATTGCAACCGCTACTAAAACCAGCCTGGAAATGAGACTGCATTACTATGGACTTCGTTACTGGGTTACCATTGACTCCCAGTTCAGTTGACGCAGTCTGGGTAATTGTGGATCAACTTACTAAGATAGCTCGTTTCATTGCTATACGACCTCAATATACATTGGAGCGGTTAGCTAAGCTGTATGTAGACATCATTGTCAGGTTACATGGAGTACCTGAAAGCATCGTATCTGACAGAGACCCATGCTTTACTTGGAAATTTTGGAAAAGATTACAGAAAAAGGCTATGGGTACAACATTGAAGTTTATTACTGTATTTCACCCTCAAACTGATGGATAGTCGGAGCGCACCATTCAGATCTTAGAAGACATGCTCCGAGCTTACGTGATTGATTTCAAGGGATCATGGGATGAGAAGTTACCATTGATCGAGTTCGCTTATAACAATAGCTATCAAGCTACTATACAGATGTCACCTTATGAAGCATTGTATGATAGGAAGTGTCGAACTCTATTGTTTTGGAATGAAGTCGAAGAATGGAGGACCGTAAAGTAGTCGACATAATCAATGAAAGAGTTAGGACAGCTCAGAATCGTCAGAAACAATATCCAGATAACTGACACCGAAACCTTGAGTTCATCGTGGGTGACAAAGTGTTCCTAAAAATATCACCTATGCGTGGCTTAAAATGGTTTGGACAGAAAGGAAAGCTAAGTCCGAGGTATATTAGGCCATATGAGATTCTAGCTAGACATGGGAAGGGGGCATATCAATTAGCACTACCCCCATCTCTGTCGAGTGTGTATGACGTGTTTCATATCTCGTTGCTGAAAAAGTACATTTGAGATCCAACACACATCTTAACAGCAGATCTATCCGATTTGATTGAAGATTTGACGTTCGAAGTAGTACCTTTTGAAATTACTAGTCTGAAGGTTTAACATCTTTGAAACCATGACATCTATTATGTTAAAGCTATTTGGAGAAGCGAAGTTGTGGAAGAGATTACATGGGAAGAAGAGAATGATATGTGAAAGCAGTATTCTTACCTATTTGACTCAGAAAGTATGTGTAAATTTCGAAGACAAAATTTATATAAGGAGGGGGGAGTGTAAGACCCGTACCCTACTAACCTGGTGTAAGCACCCCATTTTTGCCACCCTCAGCATAAGTGAACCAATATGACAAGTTTCTGGCCTTTAACCCAAAGGTTGGTGATTCTCTAATGAACCCCACAGTAGGGTCATTGGATATTACTTACTTGGATGAATAGGTCGTGAAAAAGTGCAAGGGCATTTACGTAATTATCGTATCATGCATGCATTATCATTCAAACTTTAAGACATCATATCTTGGTCATCTGATATCTGAATCAGATGATTCAAAGGCCAATATTCTTTTTTTTAGTCCTCTTCAAAGTGGACGTGAAAAATCCCGGGTAGAAGTCACCAGTGGGTCCCATGCAAGCTTTCATGCAAAATTATCGTTAGAACTTCAAAGCTTCATATCTTTGTCGTTCTACGTCGAATTCAGATGATTCCAAGGCCATTATTATTCATTTCTGATGTTCTACAAAGTGGACGTAAAAAATCTCGGGTAGAAGTCTCCGAAAGGTCCCATGCAAAATTACACATGGAAATTGTCGTTTAATCTTCAAAAATTTATATTTTGGTCACCCCATATCCAAATCAGGTAATTTCAATTTCATTATATTCCATTTTTAGTACTCTACAAAGTGGACGTAAAGGATTTTCGGTAGAAGTCTTCGAAGGATTCCATGCAGAATGGTCAACCAAATTATCAATAATTGGTCTGCTTAAACTTTAGAAATTCATAAGTTGGTCATTTTATTTCCAAATGAGGTGATTCAAGTTCCAATATTCCTCATTTTTAATGTTCTACAAAGTGAACGTAGAAAATTTGGAATAGATGCTATCAAAAAATTTCATATGGAAGGTGACAGAAATAGACTATGAAATGTCAACCTTAGTCCAAACCAGCTTAATCCAGCTTAGTCTAACTTAGCTCGACCTAGCCAAGACCAATCCAGATCAAGTTATGTCAGTTTATATGCATGCATTCCTTTTATATGTGTATTGTATATATATATATATATATATATATATATATATATATATATATATATATATATATATATATATATATATATATATACATATATATGTATTTCTTATGGATAAATTATTTGTATTAATACATTTATATATATATATATATATATATATATATATATATATATATATATATATATGTATACATATATATTATAGGAAAGAGAGAGGAAAGTGAGGCCGTGGAAAGAGAGAGGAAAGAGAGGCCATAGGAAAGAGAATGGGAGAAAGAAAAAAAATAAAGAGAGAGAAATAAAAGAAAAAAGAAAAAGAAAAAAAAAGAAAAGATCCCCTACATGTTTTCTAGAAAGAAAATGTGAAAGAGAGAGGGAGAAAGAAAAAAAAGAAAAGGAAGGAAAAAAAAAAAAAGAAAAAAAAAAGAAAAAAGGAAACATTTTCTAAGAAAGAAAACGTGGAAAGAGAGGGAGAAAGGAAAAAAGGAAGGAAAAAAAGGGAGAAGAAAATGAAAGAAGAAAGAAAGGAAAGAGAGAATGAATTTTCTAGAAGAAGGAAAGTGAGAAAGGATTTTCTAGAAGAAGAGGGAGAAAAAGGAAAGAAAGGAAGAAGAAAAAACATGGGAAGGAAGAAAAGAAAAAAAAATGGAAAGAAAGGATTTTCTAGATGAAAAAGAAGAAAAGGAAGGAAGAGAGAAGAAGGAAAGAAGATGAGAGGATTTTCTAGAAGAGAGAAAAGAAGAAAACGTATGGAATAGAGAGGGAGAAGAGAAAAGGGAAGGAAGAGAAGAAAGGAAAGAAGAAAAAAGGAAGAAAAAAAGATTTTCTAAAAAAAAGAAGAAAGGAAAGAAGGATCTTCTAGAAGATGAGAAAAAAAATATAAATAGGCCAAGAGAAGAGAGAGGAGGCTTTTTTTTCCAGACCATAGAGAGAGGAGAACGTGATAGAGAGAGGAGGACGTGAGTGAGAGAGAGAAAACGTGAGAGCGGGAGAAAGAAAGAGAGAAGAAAAGAGAAAAGAAAGAAAATAGAAGAAGAAAAGAAGAAAAGAGAAGAGAGAGAAGCAGAATAGAGGAGAAGGAGGATCGCATTCAAAGTGATTGATACAACCTCCAATCATCTTTCATCAATGGTTTCACTCGATTTGAGCACAAGATTAGTAGTCTAAACAAATTTAGAGGTCGTTAGAATGCTCGAAATGCTAATTTTGCTTGAAAAAGGTTAATTTTCATGAAATCCCAATCATGAATGCTCTATTACATGCTTGTTAATGTTAGGATGCCTATGTCTAATATTTTTCATGAATGATAATTTGTCTAAACTATTCAATGATGAATTTTTGAATGATATACAATGATGTTTGATGTTTTTGTAAATTTCATAAAGTGGTTTTCTAATCTGAAATTTCCAGATTTAGGATTCAAACTTAGGACCTACATCACATATGTTTTTTCTAGGATTTTGAAACCCAAAGTTTTATGGGAGTCTCTCTGATATGTTAGAAGACTACCCTAAAAATTTCATTCCATTTGGAATTGGAAAGATATATCAAAAAATTTGTCTTTGACATTGCTATGTTTCTCAGATGTAATGCAATCCTCCATCAGAAAGTCTCTAGACAAGGGTCTTAAGGCCATAATCAGAAAATCCACTTAATATAAATTTTTAGACATGAAAGTATTCTAACAAATGGCACTGGTTTCGTATTTTTTCAATTTTTTTATTGAATTGATATCAATTTTTAAGTGCATAGTGCTCTGATTTTGAATCTGTCATGATGTACTGATTTGCATGATTGAAAAGAATCATTTTTCACAAAGAAAATATATTGTTTTAACTTGTTTTTCTTGATAAAATTTTAGATCAGACAGTTATCTACATAGACATATATCTGTATTTAATTTTCATTAAGAATAGAATTTTATTTGGAATTTATGGTGCAACTGGTCAAAAATCTGGAACAGATTTGACCAGTGCACATGTCCAATCTTAGGGCATATCTTTGACCTATTTTTGCTTTTTATTGGGATTCAACTCCTTCATATGAAATATAATATATTATGTCATCTTTCTATTAAAAAAATTGAGCTTGATTTGAGTTTCGAAAGACCTACTTATGGTCATTCTTGTGTAATGTGGTAAAATCTGAATACAGTTCATAGTTTTGTCCATTATCTGAAACCTTGCGTCACAATTTTGACAGTTTTGAGTCCTCAATCTTCCCAAATTTTTTCATAAAAATTACAAATTTTCAAATAACATTGAACATATGTTTTTTTTGATAACTTTGCATTTTTCAAAAAAAAAAAGTTTCATTGATGTCTCATTCATTATAACATCAATGATTGTTTAAGTGAATTCTGTCATATTTAGATAAATGACTATATTTGCAGCATTCATATGCTTTGTTTGGATTGTGCATACCATGTTTGTCACATTTCATGTGTTGCTATTTTTGATAGAATAGATAAATTTTTACCATATTTTAGTAAAATCTTAATAATTACTATTTTTAACTCTTACTATGCTTAGAAAATAGCATATAAGATCTTTCCTTTTTTGAAAAATTCATGTCATATGTACATTCTATGATTGGTACTTACCATATTAATATATAGATGCATATTAGATTTTATCATATTAGATCTTGCCATATTAGATCTTGCCATGCTTAGATCTTACCATATTAGGTTCTTGCCTTATTTGCAATACATTTTCATAATCTTACTATATGTTGTGATAGTTACCATAATATCATACATGCCATGCTTAGAATATTCCTCTTTTGGTAATAATTTAATTTATGCTGCACCCTAGTTGAACTGCCATATCTGTACACATAGCAAACATATTAGGTGTGGGGACGTGCATTTAAGCACCCACATTCTTGGGAAGGACATAATGGGAATAATAAAAAACCTTAATAAAGAAAGAGAATGATTTGTCAAACCTTCCAAAATTAGAACTTAGGTTGAAAAGGATAATTCAGGATGATTTTGCCCCTCGGTAAACCCTAAACCTAGAATAGGTTCTCAACCCTAAACCTAGAACAAGTTCTAAACCTTAAACCTAGAAAAGGTTCTCACATTTTAACCTAGAACAGGTTATCATTTTTCGAACTACGTAGATTTTGATTCTTAGGGCAAACCCTAGGATACGTAGGCTATTTAGGAGAATCCCAAATTTGGATCCACACCTCGAACTATCCATAGATCCACTAGGATATCCACTCACATTTTGACCCAAATAAGGTTATCCACATTCCAACCTAGAAAGGGTTATCTATTTTCCAACCCAGAATGGGTTATCCATATTTAACCCAAATAGAGTTATTCTTAGATCCACTAGGACTATCTATCAGTCCACATGGACTTTCCAGATCCTAACCCATACTTCAAGCATAAATTTCAACTTGAACAATGAACTTAATCATGCATAAGCATAAATCACATCCATAAACTTTAATCACACCTGAACTACGATGGTGAACCTGATTTTTGGAATAATTCTGTAATACGTAGGCAATCTGATGGATACAGATTCGGTTCAATGATATCAAACCACTTGATTTGGTTCGGATTAATAGATAGAATCTAGCATAAGAAAGGTATAGGAGACCGATTTCGATCAGGCGGTTTGGGTGCCTAACCCCTTCCCATAACCGTAACCTGACGCTTAACCAATCTTTGATGGATCAGAAATCCAATCTAAGGGTCATGAGTCAATCGAAGTCTTACCTTGGGGTGAGATTTCACATTTCTAAGGTCCTAGACCTTAATCTAGGTGACGACTTTTAAGATTTTCATCTCTGTCCTCACACCTGGCCTTACCATGTCGTGTCAGGTCTTCTTATCATGGTCAGATCGAGTGGACTAAGTACGTGAAGAAACCACAAGGCTAGGTATATAAATTGATCCAAAATCAATCAATTTGGAGTGTGTGGTTGCATACCTGAGCTGGTATGGTCGACCACACCTTAGAAAAACAAGACCACTCAAAATGCAATGTGTGGTCGCATATTTGGGACGTGTGGTCGATGAATTCTGCTACCATACGTGTGATCGCACGATGATGAGACCGACTCCGAGTTTTTGGAAACTTTTCTAAACTAAGGGATCTCTTTCCTAGTTGAGGAAAAACTCTACATGGAGGTTTTTCCTCTATATAAGGGACATCCCTTAGCCTCTCTCACTCTTTTAGAATCCAAATTGAAACTTTAAATCTAAGAGAAAGAGGGAGAGGAAGAGAAGGAGAAAGAGATCTAAAGAGGCAAGCTGAGAGGAAGGAATGTTTAGCTTGCTACAGAAGGCCAAGGTAACGATCCATCTTTGTAGAAGTAGATCACATAGTATAGGGTTGTTTCCATTGTAAATTAGTATGGAATTCATGTGGAATCTCAACCATGAGACCCCATCAACAAAAACTCAAGGAAGGTCCATGGAGAGTAGGTTAGGATGGATAACTTTCCAAAAATTATGAATTTAAGGCCACAGATCGATCATAGGAGGAACCCTATTGATAAACCAAAGAATCGACTCATGAAGGGATTCGATTGAGGATAAAAATTGACTAACTTCGTGTGGTAACATCTATGGTCGACTACAGAGGGATCACATGATCGACCACACGCTCTCGGAAAGATCCAAGGGAAGGTATAGTCGCTTGTGTGGTTGCATGATACGTGACCATACGTATCAACCACACGTTCTGTGGTCGTAAATACTAAGACCATAGGTTTGACCACACCTACGACCACATAATTTCAGGAAGCCTAGTTGAGACCAAATTAGGTTTTCGACTACTATAACTTGGTATACTTGAACCCTAACTTAAAATCCATAAATTTCTTAGGTTTCTAAGTAGTTCAAAAGTGATTTACAAGGCTTAGAGAAGAAGATTGAATATCGTTACAAAGGTGAGGGAACAAGACCTAAAATAATTGATAATAACAAGCTATTTTTACTTTATTTTTCCAATGCAATGAATGATTCTATGCTTGTATGCTTGTAATGTGCATCTCACATGTCATCCAATATTATTGCTATTTCTATTCATGAATATTTATTTCTGTCTATTTATCTTATGATGATTGTCACACCCCAATTCTGGCTGAACCAGAAGTGTGAGTGAACCGTCACTCAACCAACGGTTCATACTAAGATCTCAATAAGACCATGTCCACTCATATAAATCATTACACATAACCATAATCAGAATATAATTAAATACAGCGGAAGTCTTAAAATAAATGAACTGAGTACTTCTATTGATAATTAAATTATCCAATTATTCAAAATACCAAAACATAAATAAAATATCTTTACACAATTTATAAATCCAACTGAAAATAAATAAAATAAATTAAAATCATCCTAGAGGTACACGTAGTAAGGGCACTTGTATGAAGCGTCATGCTCGTCTTCCCTGCTTACACTTCCAGGGCAGCAAATCTTCCATATACTGGAGCCTCCACGTAGTCTTCTACAGTGTAACCTGCATCAACATCTAAAAATAGTGTGTACACAAGGGTGAGCTCACAATTTAGCTCAGTAAGAAAATCAGACAATGCAACACACATCATGCATGAGTAACATTCACATTATGGTCTGGTTTTAAGTTTGCAATGTGCTATAGAAATGATTGGCAGGCACCGCACCTCTATACACGAGTGTGTGAATCCACCCAATGGATCAAACACCACTGTCGTTCCACATGCACCCACCATGGAATAGAGATAGAGCTAAAGTGTCTGGATCAAACACTGCCAACATTTTTCCTGATGCCCTACCATACCAACACGTAAGCCCCTATTGGCAAGGGCTTGCAAACTGGGCTCGCAACTAACCAATCCTATATGTCATCACAGTAGGCCCTATCCTAGCACAGCTCCCTACGGCATAGAGATAGGGCTAGAGTCTAGTGGTCAGGCCAGAGACCATAGTGCCACTTCCTCCCCTTAATACCCTACCCACACCAAGCATGCTAAGACAGAAGCGATACGAAAAGGTGCTAGTGTGAGGAATGATCCCAGACCCCAGGTCTTTCCCACTCCACACACCAATGAAAACAATCACATGCCTAACAGTCACATCCTAGCATAGCGAGTATGCATGATCAATATAATAACTGAAAGTAAAGATGACATGCGAGTATGCACAAACACCATTCCACAGAATCATAATTATTAACTACATTTTACTATTATTAAGTTATTAGGGTTTAGGTCTGATTCCCTTACCTAACGCTTGATTGCTAGCTTGTTCCGCGTCATAGAATCCAAACTCGCTATCACAAGATCCTACATCATGTTAGGGTTAAATTAGAATTAGTTTCTTAGGGTTTACGTTGGTCAAAAAACCAACTGGATCAAAATATACCCTCACAGTGCTTACCGGTCGCAAGTACCGATAGCGGCACTATAGGGAAAGGTGCGATCAGTATGGTCGATTGGTCCCCCACAGGCCAGTCTTCGAGAGGTACCGGTCGCAGTTCCGATCGCATATGGTGCGACCAGTATGCCTCCGGAAGATCATCAACTCGGTGTTCGCCTTTCGTCGGTCACCCCCTAATGGTTTTAAGATTTCTCCTATGCATTCTAGGCCTGAGCAACGAGTTAGAGTTGTTTCATGTTCCATTCAAGTCTTAGTTTCGATGATCCTTAGCCTAGAATGCGAATTTAGGGTTCATCGACTGTATTAGGGTTTGACGGCAAATTTAAGGGTTTTAGATCAATACCTCGCCTTGCATGGTATTGATCAATTCATGATTAATCATCTATAATGCTTAACTTAGAGGAAGGTTCAAGCACTTACCGTTGGTTTGCAATTATGTTGTTCTTCGTCCAACGAAAAACGACGGCTCCTCTCCCTCCTTCCTTAGATCTTTCTCCTTCTTCGATCTCTCTCCTCTCTAGGGTTTGTGAGGATCCTTAAATAGACTAGGATAGAGTTTAGGAAGTTTCCTTACGTTAGGAAAGTCCTTAGGCTCGAGATTTGGAAAGTGGGACCCGTAGAGATCTATTTTTGGATCTCACCAGTCTGCCCGAGCAGACATACCGGTCGACCGGTACCATCGATCGATACCATAGACCGGTATGAAAAAATATCATATTTTAGGTCCGTTTTCATACCTGGTTGTCATTCGCTCATCCTGTCTGGCCCGATGATGATTGGAAGACTTGTTACGACATGAATTAAAGGTTTAGATCGGGTTCATCGAGTGCGGGTCTTATAACTCCCCCACCCTTAAAAGAAATTTTGTCCCCGAAATTTGCATATAGGTTTCACAACTCCCCCTCCATTAAAAGAAATTTCGGCCTCGAAATTTATATGTACCTTGTTCGTCGAAAAGGTTAGGGTATTCCTTTCGCATCGCGTTCTCTTCCTCCCAAGTGATTTCTTCTACATCTTGGCTTTTCCAATGCACTTTGACGTAATGGATATCCTTGCTTCGGAGATGTTATACCTTTTGGCTTGTGAGCATCACAAGTACCACTTCAAACATCAAGTCCTCTGTCAAGTCTAGTGGGTCTGCTGTCAATATGTGTGATGGATCCCTGACATACTTCTTCATTAAAGAAACATGGAACATATCATGAACGCTTGACATGTATGGTGGTAGAGCCAGTTGATATGTCACATTACCACGTCTGGTCAAAATCTCGTATGGTCTCACATACCTGGGACATAGCTTTCCCTTCTTACCAAACCGTTTCCGACCTCGCATAGGTGATATCTTCAAGAACACCTTATCATCCACTGCAAACTCCAGATCTCAATGTCGGTTATCTGCATAGTGCTTTTGTCAAACTTGAGCTGTCTTCACTCTTTTCTTGATTTGATCAATCGCTGGACAAGTTTCTTCTACGAACTCCGGTCCTACAATCCTTCTTTTTCCCACCTCATTCCATAATAGAGGTGTACGACATTTCTTACCATAGAGCGCCTCATATGGAGCCATCTGGATCGTAGCCTAGTAACTATTGTTATAAGAAAACTCGATAAGCGATAGCTTCTCGTCCCAAGCTCCTTTGAAATCTAGGGCACACGCTCGGAGCATATCTTCTAAGATTTGAATAGTTCTTTCTGACTGCCCATCTGTCTGAGGATGAAAAGTTGTACTAAACTTCAACTTGGTTCCCATGGCTTTCTGTAATCCTTCTCAAAATTTTGATGTAAAACGAGGGTCTCTGTCAGATATTATAATCTCTGGGATGCCATGAAATCTGACTATATTATCCACATATAGCTTGGCCAACGTGTTTGTGGTATACTAAGGTCTGACAGTGATGAAGCAAGCTGTCTTGGTAAGTCGATCGACTATAACCCACACGACATCCACTGATCTTAGTGTCAAGGGTAGGCCAGTGACGAAATCCATTGTGATACAATCCCACTTTCATGCTAGCTCCGGTAGTGGTTGTAGCAAACTTATGGGTCTCTGTCTTTCTGCTTTCACATGCTGGCAATTTAGACATTGGAATACAAATCGAGCTACATCCGCTTTCATACCCCTCTACCAATATAATCTTCTTAAATCATGATACATCTTGGTGCTTCCTGGATGTACCGAATATGGGGTGTAATAAGCTTCTGTCATAGTTCTATCTCTGATATTTGAGTTCTTACTCTCAGGTATGCATAATCGTCCACGATACCTGAGTACCTTGTCTAAATCCAAGGTAAAATCAGGGTTGCTTTTACCCTTCTCTAGATCTTCTTGCACAGTCTTGAGGTGTGGATCCTGTAGGATTGCTACTTTGACCTCATCTATGAGATCTGATGAGATCTTTAAAGCTGCGAATATCAATGTGAACTTATGAATTAAGCCCTGTTCCACTGGATCTCCTGTAGTCTCCAATATATTCTCTTCATCATTCTCTATTGAGTCTGAGACTGCAGCATACAGTACAACATTTGCACTAGGTCTTGCCTCGGGTTTCAATGCTCACTTTCTGCTTAAGGCATCAGCCATGACGTTTGCCTTATCCGGATGGTACTGGATGTCACAATCATAATCTTTTAATAGCTCTAGCCATCTCCTCTGTCTCATATTCATGTCCTTCTGAGTAAAAAGGTAAGTCAAACTCTTGTGATCCGACTTGAACTAAAACTTTTCACCATAAAGGTAGTGCCTCCAAATTTTGATTGCATGAATGACCGTTGCTAACTCCAAATCATGCGTAGGATAGTTCTTCTCATGCTATTTCAACTGTCTTGATGCATAGATAGGGGTGCAAGTTTTACCCTGACAACCCGAACCCGTCCAGGCCCGCCCTGAACCCTGGCAGGGTTGAACCCAGCCCGAACCCTGACAGGGCTGGGTTAGGGTTCAATTTTATATGAACCCTAGCAGGGTTGGGCTGGGTTAGGGTTGAACCCCTGGGTTGAACCCGGCCCAACCCGACCCTGTATATATTTGAATATATTTATAAATATATGTATGATTTGTATTTGTTCCTTGTTAAACACTTAAACTGATTTGGTTTGTATTTGTCAGGTTCTTAAAAGAATATCATAGGTTGCTTGTATTTGCCATATGTTTTAAGTTGTAATTGTTATTTGATAATTTGTTGTATGTTTAGGGTCAATCAGGGTCAATATCGGGGTCAAACTAACCCCCGAATCGGGGTTAATCGGGGTTGATCCGACCCAACCCGCCCCGTCGAGGGTCAATCGGGGCAAGTTAGGGTTAGGCCCAACCCCGTCGTGGGTCGGGGTTAGGGTTGTATATTTTCTGACCCTGAGGGTTGGGTTGGGTTAGGGTTAAGTTTCAATAGTCAGGGTTGGGGTTAGGGTTTTGAAAAACCCGGCCCAACCCGGCCCTGTTGCAGCCCTATGCATAGACAATCACCTGTTCTCCATGCATCAACACACATCCAAGATCCAACCCTGAGGCATCCGTATATAGGGTAAACGACAAGCCTGGTGCTAGGATGGTCAAGATAGGTGCATAGACTAGTCTTGACTTCAGAGTCTGAAAGTATTTCTCATACTCATCTGTCTATATGAACTTTTTTCCTTTCTTGGTTAGTCTGATAAGTGGAACGACGATTCTTGAGTAGTCTTCTACGAATCTTCTATAGTAACCAGCCAATCCAAGGAAACTACGAATCCCTGCAACTAATTTCGGTACATCCCATCCTACTATAGCTGCGATCTTGCTTGGATCTACCTTGATATCATCTGCAGATACTACATGACCCAAGAAGGCCACTTCAGCCAAAATTCACACTTCTTGAACTTGGCGTAAAGCTTCTCCCTTCTCAGCCGTTGTAGGGCTGCTCTCAAATGTGATGCATGAGTCTCTTTGTCCATTGAGTAGACCAAGATGTCATCAATGAATACGATGACCGAAGTGTCCAACATGTCATGAAACACTCGGTTCATCAGTTCCATGAACGACGTTGGAGCGTTAGTCAATTTGAATGACATTACAAGGAACTCATAATGCCCATACCTTGTTCTGAAAGCAGTCTTCGGAATATCTCCTACCTTGATCTTCAATTGGTGATAGTCTGATCTAAGATCAATCTTCGAGAAAACCATTGCACCCTGCAACTGATCGAGCAGATCATCGATCCTAGGCAAAGGATATCGGTTCTTGATGGTTAACTTGTTCAACTCTCAGTAATCGATACATGGTCGTATGCTACCGTCCTTCTTCTTTACGAACAATACAGGTGATCCCCACGGCGATATGCTTGGTCAATGAAACCCTATCTAATAGTTCTTGTAACTGGGTCTTCAACTCTTTTAATTCTGTAGGGACCATCCTGTACGGTGCCTTAGACACCGGCGCTGACCTTGGTATGAGGTCTATCACGAACTCTGTAGCCCTGTCTGGAGGTAGACCTAGTAAATCCTCTGGAAATACATCTGAAAACTCTGGAACCACATCTAGATCTTCCATCTTTGGCACCTCTGCAGTGATGTCGACCACAGACACTAAGTACCCCACTCCTCCCTTCTCTAAGCATCTCTTAGCTTTTAGGGCAGAGAGGGTCAGCT
The DNA here is from genome assembly GCA_028583415.1 of Protea cynaroides. Classification (NCBI taxonomy): domain Eukaryota; kingdom Viridiplantae; phylum Streptophyta; class Magnoliopsida; order Proteales; family Proteaceae; genus Protea; species Protea cynaroides. The sequence goes on from CM053268.1 coordinate 25,729,717, forward strand.
TCCGCTTCCTAGGTAATTTGGTTCCAATGAAGCTAAACTCCTTTCCCTTATCATCCTTAAAAACAAGTTTTCTTTCACCACATAATAAGCTAGCTGAATGATGGCCTAGCCAATCCATTCCCAAGATGACATCAAAATCTGCCATCTCGAGTTGAGCCAGATTTGCTTCTAAGTTTCGCCCCTCAATACTAACTGAACACGGCCCATAGCATTCATTCAACGCCACTTCTACTCCCAACAGAGAGTGAATTATCAAGCTTGGGGTTAAGGACTTGATAGGTAACTCCAATCGCTTCCCAAAAGACATAGAAACAAAGGAGTGTGTAGCCCCAGAGTCAAAGAGTACTCTGGCGGGTACACCAGCTATATCTACAGTTCTTGAAATTTACTTATCCCTTAGTTCTACATGCTCATACATAACAAAATAGTAAGCAAAAATAGTATGGGATGGAATCATACCAGTAACCACATCAGGTAATGCGGTTGCCTCTTCAGTGGTGACTGCAAATATCTTCCCTTGCTGTGGCGGTTGCTTTCTAGGTAGAGTACATGTCTTTGCATAATGACTCAATTGCTGGCAGTTGAAACATTTGACATTAGGGTTTTGACCAGCTACCTGTGATAGTGGTGGTGCAGTAGTATTCCTTGCTGGCACCATAGCAGACTGAGTCTTGTAGGGACGGAATGGTCTAGGGGGTGTTTGGTAACACTCCAGAAGTTGGATTCTGACTTTTGGAGCATAAATGGAGTAAAAGCTCATTTGGTAACCCGGGTTCGGACTTTGCGGAGAATCCATGGGTGAACCGGCCTCAAATGAGTTCCAGAATCCAATTTTTTGGAGCATAAAATAGATGTTTTTTTACTTCGGAGTAAAATTTTGGAGTAAAAAAAATCACCCCAAACCACTACTACCACCACCAGCCACCAGCCACCACCGTCACTAACGCCACCACCACCACCACCGCACGACCACCACCCATCGCCTCCACCACCATTACCGCACCCACCACCCACCGCCACCACTACCCACCACCATCCTCAACCACCACTACCCACCCACCACCACCACCAACCATCGCCACCCACCACCACCACCACCCACCGCCACCCACTGCCACCACCAACCACCGCCACCAACAACCATCGCCACCTACCATCTCCACCACCACCAGCCACCTACCACCCATCGCCACCGCTACTGTAAGCAACCTATTTTTGCCACCCTCAGCATAAGTGAACCAATATGGTAGGTTTTCGGCCTTTAATCCAAAGGTTATTGATTCTCTAATGAACCCCACAATAGGGTCATTGGATATTACCTACTTGGATGAATAGGTCATGAAATTATCTTCGAAATGAGACCAAAATCATCAAATTCTGACGTCAAACAAGGAAGATATCGTAGTTTGAAAGTGCAAGGGCATTTACGTAATTACTGTATCATGTATGCATTATCATTCAAACTTCAAGACATCATATCTTGGTCATCTGATATCGGAATCAGATGATTCAAAGGCCAATATTCCTTATTTTCAGTCCTCTTCAAAGTAGAACGTGAAAAATCTCAAGTAGAAGTCACCAGTGGGCCCCATGCAAGCTTTCTTGCAAAATTATCCTTAGAACTTCAAAGCTTCATATCTTTGTCATTCTACATTGGATTCAGATGATTCCAATGCCATTATTCTTCATTTGTAATGTTCTACATAGTGGACGTAAAAAATCTCGGGTAGAAGTCTTTGAAGGGTCCCATGCAAAATTACACATGAAAATGGTCATTTAATCTTTGAAAATTCATATTTTGGTCACCCCATATCCAAATCAAGTAATTTCAGCTTCATTATGTTCCATTTTTAGTATTTTACAAAGTGGACGTAAAAAAATCTCAGGTAGAAGTCTCCAAAGGATCCCATGCAGAATTCAGCCAAATTATCAATAATTAGTCTGCTTAAACTTCAGAAATTCACAAGTTGGTCATTTCATTTCTAAATGAGATGATTAAAGTTCCAATATTTTTCATTTTTAATGTTCTACAAAGTGAACGTAGAAAATTTGGAATAGATGCTATCGAAAAATTCCATATGGAAGGGTGACAGAAATGGACTATGAAATATCAATCTTAGTCCAAACCAAACTTTAATTCAAATTTTAGTCAAACTTAGCCCGACCCGGCCCTGGACCAATCCGGATCAAGTTACGTCGTCATATGCATGCATTCCTTTTATATGTGTATAATGTATAATATATATATATATATATATATATATATATATATATATATATATATATATATATATATATATATATATATATATATATATATATATATATATATATATATATATATATATATATATATATATATATATATATATATATATATATATATATATATATATATATATATATATATATATATATATATATATATATATATATATATTGTAGGAAAGAGAGAGGAAAGTGAGGCCGTGGAAAGAGAGAGAGGAAAGAGAGACCATATGAAAGAGAATGAGAGAAAAAAAGGAAAGAGAGAGAAATAAAAAGAAAAAGAAAAGAAAAAAAAAAAAGATTTTCCCTTCACGTTTTCTAGAAAGAAAACGTGAAAGAGAGAGGGAGAAAGAAAAAAAAGAAGGAAAGAGGAAGGAAAGAAAAAAGAATAAAAAAAGAAAAATAAAAAAAAAGGAAATGTTTTCTAAGAAAGAAAATGTGAAAAGAGAGGGAGAAAGAAAAAAAGGAAGGAAAAGAAGGAAGAAGAAAAGGAAAGAAGAAAGAAAGGGAAAAGATAAGGAATTTTCTAGAAGAAGGAAAGAGAGAAAGGAAAGATAGAAGGGATTTTCTAGAAGAAGAAGGAGAAAAAGGAAAGAAAGGAAGAAGAAAAAACATGGGAAGGAAGAAAAGAAAGGAAAAAAGAAAAAAAATGGAAAGAAAGGATTTTCTAGAAGAAAAAAAAATAAGAAAAGGAAGGAAGAGAGAGGAAGGAAAGAGGAAGAGAGGATTTTCTAGAAGAGGGAGAGAGAGAAAACGTGTGGAATAGAGAGGGAGAAGAGAAAAGGGAAAGAAGAGAAGAAAGGAAAGAAGAAAAAAGGAAGAAAAAAAGATTTTCTAGAAAAAGAAGAAAGGAAAGAAGGATCTTCTAGAAGAGGAGAGAAAAAATATAAATAGGCAAGAGAAGAGAGAGAAGGCTCTCTTTTTCTTGACCATAAAGAGAGGAGAACATGAGTGAGGGAGAGAAAATGTGAGAGAGGGAGAAAGAAAGAGAGAAGAAAAGAGAAAAGAAAGAAAAGAGAAGAAGAAAAGAGAGAAAGAGAAAAGAGAGAGAAGCAGAAGAGAGGAGAAGGAGGATTCACATTCAAAGGGGGTTGATACAACCTCCAATCACCCTTCATCGATGGTTTCACTAGATTTGAGCACAAGGTTAGTACTCTAAACAAATTTAGAGGTCGTTAGAATGCTTGAATGCCAATTTTGCTTGAAAAAACTAATTTTCATGAAATCTCAATCATGAATGCTTTATTACATGCTTTTTAATGTTAGGATACCTATGTCTAACATTTTTCATGAATGATAATTTATTTAAGCTATTCAATGATGAATTTTTGAATGATATACAATGATGTTTGATGTTTTTTGCAAATTTCATAAAGTGGTTTTCTGATCTGAAAATTTTAGATTTAGTATTCAAACTTAGGACATACATCACATGTATTTTTTCTAAGATTTTGATGTCCAAATTTTTATAGGACTCTCTCTGATATGTTAGAAGACTACCCTAAAAATTTCGTTCCATTTGGAATTGGGAAAATATATCAAAAAAATTTGTCTTTTACATTGCTGTTTTTCTCGCATGTGATGCAATCCTCCATCAGAAAGTCTCTAGACAAAGGTCTTATGGCCATAATCAGAAAATCCACTTAATATAAACTTTTTAGATATAAAAGTTTTATAAAAAATGGCACTAGTTTCATATTTTTTCAATTTTTTTTTGAATTGATATCAATTTTTAAGTGCATAGTGCTCTAATTTTGAATCTGTCATGATGTACTGATTTGCATGATTGAAAAGAGTCATTTTTCACAAAGAAAATATACTGTTTTAACTTATTTTTCTTAATGAAATTTTAAATCAGATAGTTATCTACATATACATATGTCTGTATTTAATTTTCATTAAGAATAGAATTTTATTTGGAATTTATGGTGCAACTGGTAAAAAATCTGGAACAGATTTGACCAGTGCACATGTTCTGTCTTAGGGCATATCTTTGACATGTTTTTGTTTTTTGTTGGGATTTAAATCCTTCATATGAAATATAATATATTAATTCATCTTTCTATAAAAAAAAGTTGAGCTTGATTTGAGTTTTGGAAGACCTACTTATGGTCATTCTTGTATAATGTGACAAATCTGAATACAGTTCATAGTTTTGTCCATTATCTGAAACCTTGTGTCACAATTTTGACAGTTCTGAGTCATTAATATTCCCAAATTTCTTCATAAAAATTATAATTTTTTCAAAGAACATTGAACATATGTTTTTTTTTTTTTTGATAATTTTGTACTTTTCAAAAAAGGTTTCATTGATGTCTCATTCATTATAACATCAATGATTGTTTAATTGTATTCTGTAATATTTGGATAAATGACTATATTTAGAGCATTCATATGCTTTGTTTGGATTGTGCATACCATGTTTGCCACATTCCATGTGTTGCTATTTTTGGTAGAATAGACAAATTTTTACCATATTTTAGCAAAATTTTAATTTTTTTAAGTCTTACTATGCTTAGAAAATAACATATAAGATGTTTACTTTTTTTGAAAAATTCATGTCATATATGCATTCTATGATTGGTACTTACCATATTGATATATTGATGCATATTAGATCTTACCATATTAGATCTTGCCATGCTTAGATCTTGCCATATTAAATCTTGTCATGCTTAGATCTTATCATATTAGGTTCTTGCCTTATTTGCAATACATGCCATATTAGGGAGATTTTCATAATCTTACTATATGTTGTGATAGTTACCATAAATATCATACATGGCATGCTTAGAATATTTTTTTTTTGGTAATAATTTAATTTATGCTGCACCTTAGTCGAACTGCCATATCTGTATACCTAGCAAACATATTAGGTGTGGGGACGTACATTTAGGCACCCACATTCTTGGGAAGGGGATAATGGAAATAATAAAAAACCTTAATAAAGAAAGAGAATGCTTTGCCAAACCTTTTAAAATTAGAATTTAGGTTGAAAAGGGTAATTCAAGATGATTTTGCCCCTCGGTAAACCCTAAACCTAGAACAGGTTCTAAACCCTAAACCTAGAACAAGTTCTAAACCCTAAACCTAGAATAGGTTCTTACATTCTAACCTAGAACAGGTTATCATTACCCGAACTACGCGGATTCTGATTCCTAGGGCAAACCCTAGGATACGTAGGCCATTTTGGAGAATCCTAAATTCGGATCCACACCTTAGTCCACTCGGACTTTCCATAAATCCACTTGGATATTTACCCCCATTTCGACCCAGAATGGGTTATCAACCCGAACTACGTGGATTCTGATTCCTAGGGCAAACCCTAGGATACGTAGGCCATTTGGGAGAAATCCAAATTCGGATCCACACCTTAGTCCACTCGAACTATCCATAGATCCACTAGGATATCCACCCATCATTTCGAACTACGTAGAGTTTGATTCCTAGGTTAAACCCTAAGATACATAGGCTATTTGGGAGAATCCTAAATTCAGATCCAAACCTTAGTCCACTTGGATTATCCATAGATCCACTAGGATATTTACCCACATTTTGACCCAGATAGGGTTATCTACATTCCAACCCAGAATGGGTTATCCATATTTTGACCCAAATAGGGTTATTCATAGATCCACTATGACTATCTATCAGTCCACATGGATTATCCAGATCCTAACCCATAGGATTTCTCATCCATTCAAGCATAAACTTCAACTTGAATGAAGAACTTAATCATGCACAAGCATAAATCACAGACATAAACTTTAATCACACCTGAACTACGATGGTGAACCTGATTTTCATAATAATTCCGTAATACGTAGGCAATCTGATGGATACAGATTCGGTTCAATGATATCAAACCACTTGGTTTGGTTCGGTTTAATAGATAGTGTCTAGCATAAGAAAGGTATAGGGGACCGATTTCGATCAGGCGGTTTGGGTGCCTAACCCCTTCCCATAATCGTAACCTGACGCTTACCCAATCTCTGATGGACTAGAAATCCAATCTAAGGGTCATGAGTCAATCGAAGTCTTACCTTAGGGTGAGATTTCACATTTTTCTAAGGTCCTAGACCTTAATCTAGGTGACAACTTTTAAGATTTCCATCGTTGTCCTCACAACCACCAACCATCACCCACCACCCCCCCCACCACCCCCCATGGCCACAACTATTGCCACCACCATCCACCACCACCCACCGCCACCACCACTAACCATCACCTACCACCACCACCCACCGCCACCCACCCACACCACTACTATCACCCACCCACCGCCACCCTTCACCACCACCTCTTACCCACCACCACCATCATCAACCATCACCACTCACTACTAGTGCCACTGTAAGACCCGTGTCAATCTAACCTAGTCTTATCACCTTGAACCAAGTTTACCCATCATGGTCGAGTCAAATGGACCAAGGGCGTGAAGGAGATCGAGATCCCAGGTATCAAATCGACCCTAAAACACTTAATTTAAGGGGAGGGTCGCATACCCAGCCAAGTAGGGTCGGATCCCCCCAAAACAGAAAGTCAGACCCTCGGTTTTGAAGGGAGGGTCGGACTCATTAGAAACCTAGGGTCGACGGGATCATCGACCCTCCCATCGACCCTCAGTTGCCTCCGAAACTGAAATTAGGAAATTTCCTAATTTTCGATTTGGATTCTTTCCTAATCTCAAAGGGACTTAATTTAGGATGTTCCTAGTCTATTTAAAGGACATCCCTAAGCCTCTTTCACTCCTTTCACAACCCTAATTGAATTGAGAGAAAGAGAAGAGAAGGAAAAGAAGAAGAAGAGAAGCAAGAAAGAGAAGAAAGCCAAAACGAGAAGAGTTGCAGAGAAGGAGTAATCTTCTCAGGTATGGATACTAATTCCATGAATTTCTACAGACCTTAGGTTAGATAATGATGAGAGTATGATCTTGGAGAAACCCAAACCATCAACCCATGGTTAGGTTTTCATAGAAAACTATGGGAGATTACATGAAAGCTATCTAGGTTGATGATTCATGGTTCTAGACCATGGAATGAATGTTGAATGGACTGTATGAGCAAGTCATAGGACCCCAAACATGAAGAATGGACTAAAAAGAGGGAATTGGACCAAAATACACCGAGGGTCGCACCGAGGGTCGATGACCATCTGACCCTAGGTGATCCTGAGTATCGACCCTCAGTGTTTGGGAAGTTCAGATTTTGGGGAGAGTCGCACCCAAGGTCGATCAGGACTCCGACCCTCAGTTAACAGAATGGTTTTTAAATTCTAAATAAATTCTAATTAAATTTTATCGGCTTTGTTAGGTCTTCTAGTAATATAATAACATTATAAAGGTGATTCTAAAGCTTGGAAAAGTATCTATTAGCAAGATAAGGTGAAGGAACAAGACCTAAACTAATTGGTTAATAATAAACCGTTTTACTTCTTGAGTCCAATGCCATATTGATTCTATGCATGTATGCTTGTATGTACATTTAACATGTCATCCAATATTTCTATTAATTGTTCATGCATATTTACTTTATTGTTTATAACATGATGATGATGATGATGATAGGAATAGGAATGTAAATGTTTGTGTTTGGCCAGTGTATATGGTGAGGGTACGAATGGTATCAATCGGTACAACCATGACCATTTTTCATGGGGTGTATATTGTGCTATGGTCTACTCAAGTCATGTCCACTGATGTCCTCGTATCGTCATTACCTTAGCAGAACTATTGCGACCTAGGGCATCAAGGAGGGTCTCGGTCCTTGAGTCCTATACTCTACTGAGGGGCCTTTGCTCTATCTCTACGGGTGCTCTAAGGGATGCTGCTGGGGTGGGGCCTTGGATACACTGTTTGGCATTAGGATTGGTTAGTTACGAGCCCAGTTTGCAACCCTAGCCAGCAGGGGTTTATTTGTTGGTATGGTATCAACTGGTACAGCCATGCCGTTATCATGGGATGTATATTAAGCCATTTTGGGGGCTGTGGGCGACAGTGCTGGAGTCATTGGGCGTATCCACACACTTGTGTATAGAGGTGCGGCGGCCACCTATCCTTTCTATAGCACAGTGCAAACTATAAACCAAACCAAAGATATGAATTGATTGTATGCATATGTATTGTTGCATTGTTTTGTTTGCTCACTGAGCCATGATGTGTGCTCACCCCTCGACGTCGAATATTTTTAGTTGATGATGCAGGTTTTACCGTTGAAGATTATGTAAATGCTCCAGCGTACGGCAATGTAGCGGCGATGGAAGTGGAAGATGAAGTGGATACACATGACGTCACTTGCGAGTGCAACTCATGTGTATTCAATTAGATTTTTGGTTTATTTATTTGGATTGATTGAAGACATGTATTTGGTATTTAATTAATTATGTCTCAGTTGATACAGAATAATTTGTTATTTAAATTTTAATATCACATAGATTCTCAGTTCATTTTATTATAAGACTTTCGCTATTGTGTATTTACTCTGATTATGAATGTGGATGTATGGAGTTCAGATAACACGGATATAGCCTATTCGAGATCCTGATTGAACCGTTGGTTTGTTAGCGGTTCATCATACCATTCTGAATAGTACAGAATTGGGGTGTGACAGCCACCATCCGCCACCCACCACCACCACTACTCTGGAGTCCATGACTAAATTAGGTTAACAAACATGTTTCTACTCCCTTATACTCCTGAATCCTTTTGAAGTTGGAGTAAAAATTTGAACCAGAAGTAAGAATCCCAGAGTTGAAGTTTTATCAAATAGCCCCCTAGTGTTCCCTCCACCCGAAGTCTCAATAGTAGGCCTCTTCAGTCCCTGTTTTGAGCAAATAAGTTGTCTCTTTGGATTGATTCAATCACCCTAGCAATCTGTACAGCCTCGTTATACACCTTCTTCTCAAAACCCAAGACGTGCTCCCGAATACTTCCTTGCAACCCCATAGTGAACCTACGGTTTTGGTTTCCTCCTCTTGCATGCTTGCTTGAGCGAAGAAAAATAGCTCTTTGTACCTCTGCTGGTACGCATCAACAGTCAACTGGGATTGTTGCAGGTTAAGAAATTCCTTCTCCATCTGATCTCGAGAACTCTTAGGGAAGTACTTATCGAAGAAGGCTCCCTTGAATATTTCCCAGGTGATTCGGGTTACTGCGCTTCCAAAATGAAGGGCTTCTTTACTGATGATCTATGCCAGGAAGTTTCAGAGTAGATCCTTAACCCAGGGGCACCCATGAAAGCTGCCAGTTTGAGAGCTATTCCTTGAGTATATTGCCGCATTATCCAGCATGACATTGTTCCTCAGAGCGGCCACTACAGTGAGTTATCTCAGCTCACCCAGTACCTGACTTATTGTGTCTGCACTAGGGAGCGGGTCTGTCTTCCTTATATTATCATCAGGATTATTCGTCAGGCTACCATGCCCGACCAGATAAGCAACCTTCCTTGTGGCCGACTTATCACTACACTCCTGCAGGGCTTAGGAGTGGACATGATGGATGAGATTGCGGTTGAGGACACCATGACATCAGACATTGACTGGGATGCCATTGTCTGGATGAAGATGGATAACCTGTCGATCAGTGATGAGGAGCTAGAGGCTCGTCCTTGTCTGCTTAGGAGGGTCACAACAGCGGCAGCAGCAGCAACAACCAATGCGACTAATGCAGAAGAGGCAGGGGATGATGACATTGCTGACCCTATTCCTCCTATGTCCCCAACCCCATGATAGATCAATTTATTTTCTCTCCTCTCAGTATGGTTTTTATTACAATAGGGTAACTGTCCAGCTTGTGGACTGTACCCTGTGGTATAATTAACTTCTAGCTCTTTGGATGTTCTATATTCTACTCTTGATACAGTTTCCTTTTCAATTTGGTGGAAGTTTATGATTTTTCTCACCTGACATTATGGTTCCTATCTAGAGCATGACTGTTTACTAATTTCACCTTTAGTATAGTATATTATGCTCTTTCGTATTTAGTCTCAGGCATCAAACAGGTGCTTAAGGTGTGTTTTTATTAAATCTTTTAATTCTTCATATCTCAGTTCATCGACTCAGTTAAGTGCAAATATGATCTATTGGACAGAGCCTAAGAGCTCTAATACCAAGTTGTCACACCCCAATTTTGACTGAACCAGAAGTGTGAGTGAACCATCACTGAACCAACGGTTCACATCAGGATCTCAATAAGACCGTGTCCACTCATACAAACCATTGCACATAACCATAATCAAAATATAATTAAATACAGTGGAAGTCTTAAATTAAATGAACTGAGTACTTCTATTGATAATTAAATTATCAAATTATTCAAAATACCAAAATATAAATAAAATATCTTTACATAATTTATAAATCCAACTGAAAATAAATAAAATAAATTAAAACCATCCTAGAGGTACACGCAGTAAGGGCACTCGCATGAAGCGTCATGCTCGTCCTCCCCTGCTTGCACTTCCAGTTCAGCAACTCTTCCATATACTGGAGCCTGCACGTAGTCTTCCACAGTTTAACCTGCATCAACATCTAAAAATAGTGTGTACACAAGGGTGAACTCACAACTTAGCTCAGTAAGAAAATCAGACAATGCAACACACATCATGCATGAGATACATTCACATTATGGTCTGGTTTTAAGTTTGCAATGTACTATAGAAAGGATTGGCGGCTACCGCACCTCTATACACGAGTGTGTGAATCCACCCAACGGATCAAACACCACTGTCGTCCCACATGCACCCACCATGGAATAGAGATAGAGCTAAAGTGTCCAGATCAAACACCGCCAACACTTTCCCTGATGCCCTACCATACCAACACGTAAGCCCCTATTGGAAAGGGCTTGCAAACTGGGCTCGCAACTAACCTGTCACACCCCAATTCTGTACTATTCAGAACGGTGTGATGAACCGCTATAAACCAACGGTTCAACCAGGATCTCTAATAGGCGGTATCCATTAAAAATAAAATCATGCACATCCACAACCATAATCAGAATAAATACACAATAGCGGAAGTCTTATAGTAAATGAACCGAAAACTCTAAATGTAATAATCATAATTAAAATATCAAGTTATTGTTATATCAACTGAGACATAAATAAATAAAATACCAATTACATCATTTTATAAATTCAAATAAAATCCTAATAGAATACGCATGAGTTGCACTCGCATGAGGGGTCATGCGCATCCTCTAAGTCTTCAGCTTCCATTGCAGCAACACGCGCATACACCGAATCAATCATATAATCTGCAATTGTAGTACCTGCATCATCAACTAAAAATATTCAACGTCGAGAGGGTGAGCATACGTCATGGCTCAGTGAGCAAACAAAATAATGCAACAAACATATGCATGCACTCAATTAATATCTTTGGTCTGGTTTATAAGTTTGCAATGTGCTATAGAAAGGTTCGGTAACCGCCTCACCTCTATACACGAGTATGTGAAACCGCCCAATGAAAACGGCACTGTCGACCCCACATGCACCTACCATGGACAATATACACCCCATGAAAATGGTATGGCTGTACCGGTTGCCCACACCAACACGTAAGCCCCTGTTGGCGAGGGCTTGCAAACTGGGCTCGCAACTAACCAATCCTAATGTCAAACAGTGTATTCAAGGCCTCACCCCAGCATCCCTCAATACATCCATAGAGATAGAGCTAAGGCCCCCTGACAGAGTCGAAGACTATACGGTCCGAGACCACCTCCCCTGATACCCTACGACGTAATAGTTCTGCTAAGGTAATGGCGATACGATGATGTTAGTGGACATGACTTGAGTAGAACCATGGCACAATATACACCCCATGAAAATGGCATGACTGTACCGGTTGATACCATCCCCTACCCGCATCATATACACTAACCATACACATACATTCACATGCCTATTCGTAGCATCATCATCATCATCACGTTATAAATAAACAGAATTAAATATGCATGAATAGTAATAGCAGGAATATTGGATGACATATTGAATGCACATACAAGCATACATGCATAGAATCAGTCATGGTATTGGACTCAAGAAATAAAAGCAGTTTCTTATTAGTCAATTAGTTTAGGTCTTGTTCCCTCACCTTTACTTGATTGTAGGTCATCTTTCAAGCTTTAAGAAGCAACTATATATCGATGTTATATCACTAGAAGACCTAACCAAGTCGATAGAATTTAATTAGAATTAATTTAGACTTTAAAAAGCATGTTGTTAACTGGGGGTCGATGCTAGGGTCGGAGGTTCCATCGACCCTGGGTGCGACCACCCACAGTCTGGACTTCCCGAACACTAGGGGTCGATTATCAGGGTCTGGTAGGGTCGATTGGCCATCGACCCCCCCGTGCGACCCCCTGTGGATTTAGTCAATTTTTCATCCTACAGTCCATTCTTCGTGTTTGGGGTCCTATGGCTTGCTTCTACAATGCATTCCACACATGTTCTATGGCCTAGAACCGTAGTTCACTCACCTATATGGATTCCATGATTTTCCCCATGGTTTTCCATGAAACCTAACCATGGGTGGATAATTTGGGTTTCTCCTAGATCATTCCCTCTTTTCTATCTATTCTAAGGTCTATAGAATTACATGGAGATAGTATCCATAACAGAGAATTAGGCTTGTTTCTCTGAAGCCTTCTTTTTGATCTTCTTCTCCACTTTCCTTCTCTTCTCTTTCTCTTCTCCTTCTCTTCTCTTTCTCTCAATCCAATTAGGGTTCTAAAAGGAGTGAAAGAGGCTTAGGGACGTCCTATTTATAGAGTAGAAACTTCCAAAATAAGTCCCATTGAGATTTGGAAGGAATCCTATTGAAATTTGGAAAGTTTCCAAATCACGGTTTCTGTCGACAGACTGGGGGTCGATGAGGGGGTCGGAGATCCCGTCGACCCCGTGTTCTTAAAATGTCCGACCCCCGATATAAAACTCAGGGTCTGACTTTTATACTGGGGGGGTCCAACCCTACCTTGCTGGGTATGCGACCCTCCCCCTGTTTTTAGTGTTTTGGGGTCAGTTTAATACCTGGGATCGTGATCTCCTTCCCGCACTTGATCCATTTGGTTCGACCATGATGGGTAGACCTGGTTCAAGGTGGTAAGACCGAGTTAGTTCGATACGGGTCTTACAACTCCCCCTTACTTATAAAAATTTCATCCTCTAAATTGTACATACCTTCTGAGTCGAATAAATGAGGGTATTGCTTTCGCATAGCATTCTCTTCTTTCCATGTGATTTCTTCCATGTCTCTACTTCTCCAAGTGACCTTAACATAATAGATATCTCGGTTGCGTAGTCGTTGAACCTTTCGGCTGGTGAATTCAGTTGGTGTTATTTTAAATGTCAAATCATCAGTCAAATCAGGTAGATCTACTGTCAGAACGTGCGTTGGATCTTTGACATACTTCTTCAATAAGAAAATATGAAATACGTCATGCACACTTGACATAGATGGTGGTAGTGCTAACTGGTAAGCCACTTTCCCTCGTTTAGCTAAAATCTCATATGGCCCGACATATTTTGGACTTAGTTTCCCTCTCTGTCCGAAGCATTTCAATCCTCGCATAGGCGATACTTTTAAGAATACTTTATCACCCACAACGAATTCAAGGTCTCGGCATCGGGTATCTGCATATTGCTTCTGACGATTCTGAGCTGTTATCACTCTTTCTTTGATAATGTCGACCACTCGATAAGTCTCTTCAACGAACTCCTGTCCAACAATACTACGTTCCCCAACTTCATTCCAAAACAAAGGAGTTCGACACTTTCTGTCATACAGTGCTTCATAGGGTGACATATGTATAGTAGCCTGATAGCTATTATTATAAGCAAACTCAATCAATGGTAACTTTTCATCCCATGATCCTTTAAAATCAATTACACATGCTCGAAGCATATCTTCTAGAATCTGAATTGTACGCTCTGACTGTCCATCTGTCTGTGGATGAAATGCGGTACTAAACTTCAATGTTGTACCCATAGCCTTTTACAATCCTTTCCAAAACTTTGAAGTAAATCATGGATCTCTATCGGATACAATGCTTTCAAGTACACCGTGTAATCGCACAATGTTATCCACATACAGCTTAGCTAACCTCTCCAGTGTATACTGAGGTCGTATAGGTATAAAACGAGCTGTTTTAGTCAGGAGGTCTACAATCACCCAAACTGCGTCAACTACTCGAGGAGTCAGTGGTAATCCCGTGACGAAGTCCATAGTGATGCAGTCCCATTTCCATGCCGGTTCCGGTAACAGCTGTAACAGTCTTGTCGGCCTTTGTCGTTCAGCCTTTACCTTCTGACAATTTAGGCATTGAGACACGAACTTAGCTATATCTGCTTTCATTCCTCTCCACCAATATAGTTTCTTTAGATCATGATACATTTTTGTACTTCCAGGATGTATCGAATAAATGGTGGTATGGGCTTCTTTCATCAATCGATGTCTAATGTCCAAGCTTTCTGTTTTGGGTACACATATTCTTCCTTTGTACTTCAGTACCTTTTCTTCGTCCAAGGTGAACTCAGGGTTACTTCACTCCTTTGGCATCTTTGGCCAGTAATAGCCTTGATGCAATATCTTGTGAGCAAGGACTCTCCCCCCTTGACGTGCTCCGCAAAGACCTTCGTGAACTTCCTGGATAGCCAATGTTGCTTCTGAGGGGCACAAGCACCGCAACAGGGGGAACGTAAAGGCTTTCTTGTACAGAGTGTTTGCCTCAACCACGTAGTGGGTGGCCTTGGACTGTATCTGCCTGGCCTCCTTATTGTCTTTCGGTAGGATGCTTTCTCACAGAAATAAATAGATTGGGTCAATCCATGACGGCTCTGATACTGCCGGTAGTACCCCTTTAGAGTTGGGATCCACTGTTGAATGTAACAGAGTTATGGTGTACACCGAATGATCCAGATCTGCTAAATCCAAAGTAGCCAATCTTGACAAGGAATCTACCAGTGTGTTCTGATCCCGAAGCACATGGCGCAGTGTAAAACTTTCAAAAACCGAGGCTGCCTCCTGCACCTTCCGCAAGTACGTGGCCATACTAACTTTCTTTGCCTCGTATTCGTCATTTACTTGGCACACCACCAGCTGAGAGTCGCTGGACGCTTCTATCCTTCTGGCCATTACTGCCTTGGCCAGGCATAATCCGGCTATCAGGGCCTCGTACTCGGCGGCATTATTAGACACCTGGAACATTAATCGAAGGGCATAGCAAACTAAAATCCTTCGGGGCTGGTGAGTATGAAACCAGCACCGCACTGAGTCTTGTTCGATGCCCCATCGACAAACAGGGTCCAAGGATGCGAGGTGCTTTCTTTGCTTAGGTTATCCGCTTCCTCCTCCGTTTCTTCGGGAGGAGATGACTCAATCAGAAAATCGGCCAAGGTTTGAGCCTTGATGGCCGTGCGAGGCTTGTAAGTGATATCAAACTCCCCCAATTTGAAAACCCAATTAATTACTCGGCCCGAGAGGTCTGGTTTCAAAAAAAATTTCTTGAGGGGCTGATCTGTTAGGACGGTGATGGAATGTGCCTGGAAATACAGCCTGAGCTTACGTGCAGATGTCACCAATGCAAGGGCAACCTTCTCGTTGAATTTGTACCGAGTTTCAGCTTCCAGCAAAATTTTGCTGACATAATAAATGGGACGATAGACGCCATCAACCTCTTTGATAAGCACAGTGCTTACCGCTATCGTAGATACGGCCAAGTACAGCTCCAATGTGTCCCCAACTTCGAGCTTAACCAACAATGGAGGAGATGCCAAGTAGGTTTTCAATGCCTCGAACGCCTGTTGACATTCAGAGGTCCATTGAAAGGTTTTGTTACCCTTAAGGGTTTGAAAAACGGGAGACACTTGTCCACCGAACAGGACATGAATCGGCTCAGGGCGGCCACTCGTCCGGTTAGCTCCTGCACTTCCTTCACTTTGGTCGGTGCCGACATACTGAGGATGGCCGTGATTTTCTAGGGGTTTGCTTCAATACCACGACTGGAGACCATGAATCCGAGAAACTTCCCTGAGGTGACTCCAAAAGTGCACTTGGTGGGGTTGAGACGTATCATGTGCTCTCGTAGCACCCCGAAAGCCTCCTCCAAGTCTTTAACGTGGTCCTTCCCGACCAGGCTTTTTACGAGCATATCATCGACGTATACCTCCACGTTCCTTCCAATCTGTTTTGTGAAGATTTTGTTTACCAACCTCTGGTATGTGGCCCCAGCATTTTTAAGACCAAAGGGCATCACATCATAGCAAAAGAAGTCGCGGTTGGTGACAAAGGCAGTCTTCTCCAAGTCGGTCGTATGCATTTGGATCTGATTGTAGCCAGAATAGGCATCCATGAAGCTTAACTGAGCATGTCTAGCCGTGGCATCGATGAGCTGGTCGATACGAGGAAGGGTTCTTAGGGCATGCCTTGTTCAGGTCAGTGAAATCAATGTAAATTCGTCATTTGTCCCCTGCCTTCGAAACCATGACGACGTTGGCAAGCCACTCCGGGTAGTGTATTTCTCTGATAAATCCTGCTTCCAATAATTTCCCTACTTCATCATCTATGAGATGCTAGCGAGACGCAGCGAATGTCCGCTTCTTCTGCCGCATGGGTCGGTGTCGAGGATCTACATTCAAGCAATGTTGTGCAACGTCTTGCGGGATTCCTGGCATGTCGGCCGCAGACCAGGCAAAAATATCAGCATTTGCCCTTAAGAAACTTACTAGCTCTATCTTCTGCAGTTCTGCAAGTGATGATCTGATCTGGATCGTTCTCTTTGGGTTCTCCTCCACCAGAGGGACCTGGACTAGGTCCTCAGCGGGTGCTCCTCTCTGCTGCTTGGGATCATCCCGCAGGTCTTCGACATGCACCTGCAAGGCATGGGCCAGCTTTTTGTAATCCATGAGCTCGGCTGAATAACACTTTCGTGATACGAGCTGATCTGTCCGGCACTCCCCCGCTCCTCTTGGTGTGGGGAACTTGATGACCAAATGTAATGGAGACGGGACCGACCTGAGCGCGATCATATCAGGCCGTCCTAGTAAGGCATTGTAAGATGAAGGGACATTGACTACTAAGAAGTTCATCGTAACCCTTGACTCCCGAGGGTAAGTGCCCGCCTTGACGGGTAACCTGATAAACCCCTTCACATTAACGATGTCCCCTGAGAAACTGACCAAGGGATAACCTACGGGTAATAGACGCTCGTGTGGAATTTCCATGCCCTGGAAGGCTTGCCAGTAGATGATATCAGCGGAGCTGCCCGTATCGACCATAATCTTGTGTACATCGCTGTCCTCTATCCTCAAAGTGATGACAATGGCGTCCTCATGAGGTAGTTCCAGACCGCACAAATCTTCATCGCTAAACGTCAGGAAGTCTCCTGTACGGGCCCTCTTCCCGGGCCACTCAGTTGATTTAACACTCTGAGCATAAGCCTTTCTAGCCTTGGCAGATGTGTTGCCAGCCGCTGATCCACCGATGATAGTCATCGCCTTCCGTCCTTGCATAGACGGATCATAACTTAAATCCTCTGCCGCGACCGAGGTGGCCGCCTCGGCCAATGAGGGTCGGTCAATTGTTGTGTTCTTTTCTTGCACCGCCTTGGCCAGTTGGGTGGCCGCCTTGGCCTTCGTACTCCTTAGATCATTTCTCATCCTCGCAGTTCTGATAGTAGCCACTTAATCACAAGGTAAGTCTGTTGTCGGGGGCGGGTTGAGAACACACAATGGCGGAGGAGGAGGAGTCTGGTCCCGGCGTCGCCGTGGCAACCTGGGGTCTATTCTTAGCTGAGGCCTCCCCCGAGATTCCAAAGAATTCAATACCCTTCCTGGTTCGTGTACTTGTTGGGGGGTAAAGACGAACTGACAACGGATGACTCTGATGTCCCTATGCGCCGGGGTCGGTCCTCTTTTTCTTCTTTCTCCTTGCTGACGAGGCTCCTGCTCAGGGCACCTGTCTGGGTACCAGGGCTCGACTGCCCTATCTCTTCTTCTTTCCTCCCGAGGAGGATCTCTTCGACCTTATCTTCCTCCTACCCTCCTGGGTTCTCTTCCTTCTTGTCTTCTTGGTTCCCTTTCGGGAGTTCTCTCTCGTGGTGGGAGGGGTGGTCTTCTCCGATCTTCCGCTGATGTCGTGGGTACCCTTGGGGCATTGTGATCCACGTACTGCTTGTAGTATCCTCTTTGAATGAGGTCCTCGATCTCTGCTTGCAAGTTCCAACACTCATAGGTGGTATGACCAATGTCCCGATGGTATTGGCAATATTTATTCGGGTTTCTCCGCCTCGCTTCTGTTAAGATTTTCTGGGGCCTTTGGAGATACTCGTCGTTACCGATGAGAGTGTATACATCTCCGAGGGACCTGTTGAGCGGCGTGTAATCACTGAATTTCTTCTGGAGTAGGCCTCTAGCTCGAGCTTCCTCTCTTTTCGACCTCTTGTTTTCTCCTGGCCGTGTGAGGTCTTGCCTTTCGTCTGTTCGCTGGCGGGGAGCGTCTACTAAGCCCTTGCTGGCTTCATAGATCTCATTAGTTGTGGCAAACTTTTCACACCGGGTCAAGAGCTCTTGCAAGTCTGTCGGTTCCTTTTTGGCGATGGAAAACCTGAGCTTTGGGTCAGTGACCACTGCTCTCAACGTAGCGAAATGAACCGCCTCGTCGATATCCTTTACTTGCAGAACCTCTAAGTTGAATCTGGCCAAGAAGGCCCACAAGGTTTCATCAGACCTCTGTCTCATATTCATAAGGTGCGCGCTTGTCTTCTGCTGCACCTTGCTTCCTTGGAAGTGCATTCTGAACAGCCGTCCCATAGTCTTGAAAGAGCCAATAGACCGTGGAGGTAGATTGTTAAACCACATCCGGGCCATGCCTTTTAAAGTAAGGGGGAAGGCCCTACACATGATCGCGTCAGGGTTCGTGTGGAAGACCATCGCTCCCACGAAGTTGTTCAGATGGTCGACTGGATCGGTGGACCCGTCATAGGAGTCCACTGGCGACATGCTGAACCGCTTGGGAAAGGGGACCCTCATGATGATATCGGTCAAAGGATTGTCCGTAGAATAATCCCTGTCCTCATCTTGGGTCACCCCTGCCTTCTCCATCGTCTCGACCTTTCGGTGCAAGACTGCTAACTGGTCTGCTATTTTCGCGGCTACCTTCGGGTCCATGGGGGCATTTTGTTTGTCTGTGCCCATGATGACCTCTGGAAGCGCTGCATGTCGTGGAATCAAAAGTTCTTCCAAGACATTTTTGCCTCGTCCAGTTACTGCTCCTGGTTGGGGGCCAAGCCTTTCTCGGGCAGGGATCCTCTCGTGCTGTGACGGCGATCCCGTTCCGCTTAGTTCTGAAGCTGGGTGCATGCCGGTCCCATGTCTGGCGGGTCTAGCTCCGCTTTGCCCTTGACAATCTCGAGGCAAATCTCTAGGGAGGTCAGCCTCCTTATGTGGATCAGTCGGGGGGACGACGCCTATGGGGGGACGGGATGTGGCCTCAGCGATCGGGGTTGTAACCCTTGCACAAATCTGGTTAGCACCACGAGTTGTTGTGCCACAGTCTCAAATTGCTCGAATGTGACGAACGCCTCATGCGAGGGTACTAGCTCAGCCACTCGCTTTCCTCTATCTCTGTTAGGTCTCGGTTCCGACCTATCTCCATCTTCAGGGTTTATTTACTGGTCAATCAGAGGGGGGTTGGGATTGACCATATGGCTTCGGGTTGTTCTCGGGCTCATAGCTCAAGATTTCTCTCTGACTTTTATCTGTTGACGTCAAATCTCAAAAGGCCCCACGGTGAGCGCCAAACTGTTTCGGCCTTGACCTGTCTCGTAGGCCCACCAAGCTGACTGGACCTACAAGACAAGCAAAGACAAGGGGAGGAGGCGGGCATGTGGCCCCGTGTCCACTCCAATGCCAAAGTTAAGGCTCTGTGAACAGTTGATGGGCTCAGTATAGAGCCCACAACAATATTTAAGTGTAAGTGGGGTAGGTGTAGATTCTCCATTCCAGGTGTCAGAGTGAGAATCCCAAGATGAGTAATGAGTAATAAATATTCTCGTACCTGAATCCTCGGGATTTTCCCTATTTATAGTGAATAGTGCATTTTCCTTTAATACCGCTTTTGCTCTTTGTTCCTTTGTTTAAGTATATAAAGATGCTTTCTTATGTCCAATCAGGAACCTCCACGTGGCTTGTTGGTTGAGTCCTACGTGTCGTGGTTCTATTGACGGCGTGGTAGAATTCCCTAACACACTCCAAAGTGATAAAGAACTTGAGGAGCCAAGAAAGGTGATTCCTGCTGTCCCAAATGAAGAAAAGATTGAGAAAGAAATAAAGAAAGATGAAATAGCAGCTCAACTTGAGGTAACACCTAAACCTTCCATTCCGCTAAAACTAATCATCTTCCTTTTCCTAGCAGATTTACAAAATCCAAGAAAGAAGACAAGGATAAGGAGATTCTGGATTTATTTTGTAAAGTGAAGTTAAATATACCCTTGTTAGATGAAATCAAACAAGTGCCCACATATGCAAAATTTCTTAAAGAGTTATGCACTAATAAAATGAAGCTAAATGGTAACGAAATTTTAGGTATGGGAGAGAATGTCTCAGCAATTCTCCAAAGAAAATTTTCTCCCAAGTGCAAAGACCCAGGTATAATCACCGTTCCCTATAAAATCGGTAACACCAGAATTGAGAGAGCTATGCTAGATTTAGGAGCATCTATTAATGTAATGCCACAATCTATTTATGCTTCATTAAATCAAGGCCCCTTGAAAGAAACTGGTATCATTATCCAACTGATAGATCGTACTAAATCATACCCTGAAGGGGTACTTGAGGATATTCTTGTGCAGGTAAACGAGCTAGTATTTTTAGTTGATTTCTACATTCTAGACATGGAAGATGAGGTCTCACCTAATCTTGCACTTATCTTATTGGGAAGACCATTCTTGAATACAGCTCGAACAAAGATAAACATTCATGATGGTACCCTCACAATGGAGTTTAATGGTAAAGTAATTCATTTTAATATTTTTGAAACCATAAAATACCTTATTGATGTTCATTCGATTTTTGCTATTAATATTGTTGAGTCCATAGTGCAGGAAGTGTTTGAATTAAATAATAAAAATGAATTGGAGGTTGCAACTACCACAGAATTACAGTTAGAGGAGAAAGAAGAGATAGAGATCAATAAAGAATTGAAGGAAACTATGGCTCCTACTTTGGAATTGAAGCCAATGTTGGCCCATTTAAAGTATGGGTACTTGAGAAATAATGAGATATTATCGATAATCATTGCAAAGAATTTGACACCTAATCAGGAAGAGAAGTTAGTTCAAATGTTAAGGTATCATAAGGAATATTGGGCCTATTGAGTGTTCAAGCATTGTGATATGAATATGACTAATGCTGGGGTTCAAAGAAAGTTACAACTACAAGAACTTGAGGAGTTGAGGAATGATGCCTACAAGAACTCTAGCATTTACAAAACAAAAACCAAGGGTTTTCAGGACAAGATGATTTCTAGGAAGAACTTTATTGTTGGTAAGAAAGTTCTTCTCTTTCATTCACGGTTAAAGCTATTTTCAGGTAAGTTGTGTTCTCGTTGGATTGGCCCTTTTGTTGTGACTAATGTTTTTCATCATGGTGCAGTGGAAATAAAGAGCTTGAAAACAAACAAGATGTTTAAGGTGAATGGTCACAGACTTAAACCTTACTTTGATGGTTTTCAAATGGACAATATTAAAGAAGTGAGACAAGCAGATCCTACTTATGAGGAGTGATGAACAAAGCTAGTCGGGTTAACGACGTTAAACAAATGTGTTGCTTGGGAGGCAACCCAAGAAAATAGATTTGTCTTTCTTCTTCTCTATTAATTGTTTTCTTTTGCATTCTTATTTTTCATTGAGGACAATGTTAGATTTAAGTATGGGGGGAAGAAATTAGGATCTGTCATAGGAAATTTAGTTTTACTTAGAGTTTTATGTTTTACTTAGCTTTATTTTTAGTTTTTTATTTTTAGACTTATTTAGTGTCATGGTTTTATTTTTTAGTTTCTTTTAGTGTCAATGTATTTTGAGCATAACTTTCATGCAAAATTTTAATATTTTTAACATTAGTTTTTGGTAAAGTTATACACTCTTTCTATGGTTTTGACACAAAAACGGAAGCAGAGAGAGAGACTTAGGACACCATCACATACAAAGTAATAAAATACTATGTGAGGATAATACCCAGTTTGTATCTTGAGGTGTGAATCGAGTTAGAAAATATATATTACTTGACCTAAAGGTATGAACCTTTTATGGAGCTAGTTGGCATTTAAGCCTTTGATTAAAGCTGAGACCTTATCAGTAAAATAAAAAAAATAAAAAAAAAAAAGAAGAAGAAGAATTTATGTTCTTGGAACTAAACAGGGCATTTCGCCTCAGGAAGCGAGGTATCTTGATTGACATTCCTTGGATAAGATTTCTTGAAAAAAAAAATAGTCTCTAGCATCAATGTCCTTAAGGATATATGCAAAAATAGAAACTACATAAGTAAGATGGGAATGCATAACCCCCTGCACTTCTCAAGCCAACTATAGTAGAGTAGCTTATAGAGGAAGAGTGCAGAAAAAATATAGAATAAAATTATTGAAAGCTAAATATGGTCAAATAGACTCTAAATCTTGGGTCTTGATTGTCAGTCTGTTACCATAGGGTTTACTTTAAGGAAAAGTATGTTTGGAAGATATAACAAGATTCCTTAATTAAATATGCGTGCTTAGTGTTTGAATCATGTGAGGTAATAAAGTTTAAATGTGGGGGTTTTCTTATTTTCTTCATCCCAGGTTGAGTGTCTTGACTAATAGGATGTGTGTATTTTTTTTTTCCTAAATATCAAAGTTAAAGTTTAAAATTTTTATATAAATTTTGTGTGTTTATTCTCTGAAAACACTCACGAGACACAACTCGTCCACTAGGGATGACCTAGGGGTTTAAAGGCTTATTGCATGTGCTAAGTGCAATCGTGATTCCAACGAAAGTGAGTTAGGGTTTTATTTTTATATTTTTCTTTACCCGAAAACAAGCACAAGCTAAGTATGGGGGTATTTAATGAGTGTGTAATTTTTATATTTTTATTCCCTTTATATCTTATTGAATTGAATAGGATGAATTTTATTAATTTGACATATTTTAGAGACTTTGTGAATTAATTGCTAAAAGATAAGAAAATTCTACCATTCTTAATATTGACGTTCTGAGTTTCATGCAGGTTTTTGACATGGAAGGAGTTTCATAATTGAAAAGTTATCTTCAGTAAAGTTGTAGAGGACGTCTCAACCTTTTCGGAATGGTATTATAGAGAAAAATTCGAGTTTATTTGGATCTCCAAACGTGGCTTCAAAATCTGACATAAAAATCTGACCGAATCTGAATTGGAGTAGCCCTCTGATCTAATTAAAGCATTCAACGGTGGATGTAAATTTCATAAATAATCTCTTAATTAAGTTAGGAAACCTAAACCTACAATAAAAGACTCCAAATAAGAAAAGAATACTCTACAATTTCAGAATTCTAAATAAAGAAGAACTCCTACATGAAGAAGGAATCCTACACAAAGAAGGAGTTATAAGTCACAAAGGATTGTCATATTTTATATATAGAGCTCTAGTGTTAAGATAAAATCTCTCTCTCTCTCTCTCTCTCTCTCTCTCTCTCTCTCTCTTTTGTTGAAAATTTTTCAATCTCTCAAAGGATTGTAATGTCTAGCTAATTTTTTCATTCAATTCAAGGGTAGTTTGAAGCCCAAACTCATGTCAATGATGTAATCTTTATTCAGTAACGTTGTTCTTCTTTTCTCTTTTATTGAAATTACTTATGTTATTTTTTTCTCTCTATTTATGATATTTGTCTGAATAATTCAGTTATGACTTACTAAATCAGTTAGATTAATATTGATTGCTAGATCTAGAATCTATGATACATAATCGTCCTGGTTCTAATCACTAGTAGCAAACAGTGGTAGATGATTATGTCCAAGTTTTCGTCTCATCATTGTGAATAATATAACCTAAGTTAAATAATCTTCGCTTGTGTGTGATTGTTGCATAGATTGATCTATTTTCCATCCTCTTAATGCTGCCATTGAATTAAACATTGAGAGATTATTTAGTATTGTTCAATGGTTACATCTCTCTGAAGAGCTTGTTTCAGTTGAGGTAGTTAAGGGAAAACTCAGGTAACAGAGCTTATTGTTATCTAGGGTCTTTAATTCTGATTGGAAGGAAGAGATTAACGTAGTAATTAATTTTACTCATTGCATGTATGGGTGGATATTAAACCAAGAACTGAATATTCTTATCTAATTATCTTTCTATTTAAATTATGTCTGTTTACTTTCAATTTGATTCAAACAACCAAAACCCCCCTTCATTATTGTGTTTACTTAGCATTAATTAGTATATTTAGTTTGAGTAGAATATAAATTTTGATCAAATCACTCTCTGTGGGATCGACCTTTGCTTACCCTATTTATAGTTTATTGATCAGGTCAGTAAAGAAATATTTAATTAAATTGGTGCATTCGACAAGCTACCAAACAAGACCTAAACTAATTGGATAATAATAAACTATTTATTTATTGAGTCCAATGCCATGAGTGATTCTATGGTTGTATGCTTGTAATGTGCATCTCACATATCATCCAATATTTCCACTATTACTGCTCATGCATATTTATTTCTATCTATTATAACATGATGATGATAATGCTAGGAATAGACATGTGATTGTGTGTGTGTGGTTAGTGTGTTGGATGGGAGTGGAGCATCAGGGGGAAGACGTGACATTGTGGTTCATCCTGGTCACCAGACTCTAGCTCTATCTCTACTCAAGTCTTGCCCACTGACATCGTTGTATCGCCATTACCTTAGCAGGACTATTATATCGTAGGGCATCAAGGGAGGTGGTCTCGGACCGTGTGGTTTTTTACTCTATCGGGGGGCCTTAGCTCTAGAATGCATAGGAGAAATCCTAAAACCAATTGGGGGTGACCAACGGAAGACGAACATCGAATTGATGGTCTTCTGGAGGCATACCGGTCGCACTTTTCCCCACAGTACCGCGACGGTTACTTGCCACTGGTACTGCGACCAGTATGCACTGTGAGGAGTGTTTTTGACCCAGTTGGTTTTTCGACCAACGTAAACCCTAAGAAAATTATTCTAATTCAACCCTAACATCATGTAGGACCATGTGATATCGAGTTTGGATTCTGTGACGCGGAGCAAGTTAGCAATCAAGTATCAGGTCAGGGAATTGGACTTAAACCCTAATAACCTAATAACAGTAAAACGTTGTTAGTAATTATGATTCTGTGGAATGGTGTTTGTGCATACTCGCATGTCATCTTTACTTTCAGTTATTATATTGTTTATGCATACTCGCTATGCTAGGATGTGACTGTTAGGCATGTGATTATTTTCTTTGGAGTGTAGAGTAGGAAGGGCTTGGGGTCTGGGATCATTCCTCACACTAGCACCTTTTCGTATCGCTTCTGTCTTAGCATGATTGGTGCGGGTAGGGTATCCGGGGGAAGTGCCATTGTGGTCTCTGGCCTGGCCACTGGACTCTAGCTCTATCTCTATGTCGTAGGGAGCTGTGCTGGGATAGGACCTACTGTGATGACATAGGATTGGTTAGTTGCGAGCCCAGTTTGCAAGCCCTCACCAATAGAGGCTTACGTGTTGGTATGGGTAGGGCATCAGGGGAAGTGTTGGCGGTGTTTGATCCGGACACTTTAGCTCTATCTCTATTCCATGGTAGGTGCATGTGGGACGATAGTGGTGTTTGATCCATTGGGCGGATTCATACACTTGTGTATAGAGGTGCGGTGGCTGCCAATCCTTTTTATAGCACATTGTAAACTTAAAATCAGACCATAATGTGAATGTTAGTCATGCATGATGTGTGTTGCATTGTCTGATTGTCTTACTGAGCTAAGTTGTAAGCTCACCCTTGTATATATACATGTTTTTAGATGTTGACGCAGGTTACACTGTCGAGGACTACGTGGATGCTCCAGTATATGAAAGAGCTGCTACCTTGAAAGTGCAAGCAGGGGAGGACGAGCATGACACTTCATGCGAGTGCCCTTTCTGTGTGTACCTCTAGGATATTGGATTTGTTTATTTTATTTAGTTTCAGTTGGATTTATAAGTGATGTAAAGATAGTTATTTACGTTCTGGTGTTTTGAATAATTAGATATTTTATTTAAATTATCAATAGAGAACTCATCATTTATTTTAAGACTTTCACTGTATTTAATTATATTTTGATTATGGTCATGTGCAATGGTTTGTATGAGTGGACACGATTTTATTGAGATCCTGGTGTGAACATTGGTTCAATGACGGTTTACTCACACTTCTTGTTCAGCCGAAATTGGGGTGTGACACATCAGGGGAAGTGTTGGCAGTGTGTGATCCAGACACTTTAGCTCTATCTCTATTCCATGGTGGGGTGGATGTGGATGACAATGGAGTTTGATCCATTGGGTGGGCTTACACACCCGTGTATAGAGGTGCGGTGGCCGCCAAACCTTTCTATAGCACATTGCAAACTTAAAAATTAGATCAAAGATATGAATTGAATGCATGCATATGTTTGTTGCATTGTTTTGTTTTGCTCACTGAGTCATGATGTGTGCTCACACTTTCGGCGTCTAATATTTTTAGTTGATAATGCAGGCCCTACTGTTGAAGATTATGTAAATGCGCCAACGTATGAACATGTAGCGGCGATGGATGGGGAACTAATGGAGGAGGCTCATGATCTTTCATGCGAGTGCAATCAATGTGTCTTTGATTAGCTTAGTTATATTTTTTGTTATCAGACATGTAATTGATTATTTTATTTTTATGTCTTGAGTTACTTGCAGACAACTGGATTAAATATTTAATTATCACTGTTAGATACTCAGTTCATTAATTATAAAGACTTTCGCTTATTTATTTATTATCTCTGATTATTATCATAGAATGTATGTGTGATTTGATATGGTGGGCACTACCTATACAAGATCCTGATTGAACCGTTGGTTTATTGACGGTTCATCACACTACTCTGGCTAGCCCAGAATTGGGTGTAACATTACTTGTCTCTTTAATCAGAAGGAGTTGAACATGAGACAGAAAAGATGGTTAGAGTTATTAAAGGATTATGACTATGATATTCAATATCATCCCAGAAAGGCTAACGTAATGGCTGATGCATTGACTAGAAAAGGGGTATAAAAGCAAAGCAAAAGATCTAGCACTAGTATTGCATTAAGCCTTACAACCACAACGTCAAATTAGGACGAAGGGCAATACCAAATTGAATCTTCTGATGGCCCAATAGAGCAAGGTCTTGTCCATAAGTTCATACTCCAATTCACCGCATTAAGGATTCTACCTGACCTGACGGAGGAGGTGAAAATAGTAATCCTACAGGATCCTTACTTGATGTCTGTGCAAGAAGACCTGGAAAAAGGCTAGTTGAATCTTGATTTTACCTTAGATACATAAGGGGTATTGAGATACAGAGGAAGATTATGTATACCTGAAAGTGAAGACTTAGACCTCAGAGATAGGATAATGACAGAGGCACATTCCACTCCTTATTTGGTACATCTTGGAAGTATGAAAATATACTTTGATCTGAAGAAATTATATTGGTGGCGAGGAATGAAAGTAGACGTGGCTAAGTACGTGTTCCAGTGTTTGAATTGTCAGCAAGTAAAGGCTAAAAGACAAAGACCCGTATGTTTACTACAACCTTTACCAGAGCCAGCATGAAAGTGGGATTGTATTACTATGGACTTCGTCACCGGATTACCACTGACCCCAAGGTCCGTTGATGGAGTTTGGGTGATTGTCAATTATCTGACAAAGACAGTTCGTTTCATTGCTATACGACCTCAGTATACCTTGGAGTGGTTAGCCAAGCTGTATGTGGATAATATTATCCGATTACATGGTATACCTGAGAGCATTGTATCAGACCAAGATCCATGCTTTACCTCAAAGTTCTGAGAAGGATTATAGAAGGCTATGGGAACAACGTAGAAGTTCAATACCACATTTCACCCTCAGACTGATGGGCAATCGGAGCGAACTATTCAGATTTTAAAGGACATGCTCCATTCTTGTGCTATTAACTTTAAGGAGGCTTGGGATGAAAAGTTGTCATTAATAGAGTTCTCTTATAACAATAGTTACTAGGCAACTATACAAATGTCACTGTACAAAGCATTGTATGGTAGGAAGTGCCACACTCCTCTATTCTTGAATGAAGTTGGAGAACGAAGAATAATAGGACCAAAGTTTGTGGAAGAAACTTATCAAGTAGTCGACATAATCAAAGAAAGGGTTAAGACAACACAAAATTGTCAGAAATAGTATGCGGATAACCGACATCGAGACCTTGAGTTTGCTGTAGGAGACAAGGTATTCTTGAAGACATCCCCTATGCGTGGTTTAAAGCCGTTCGATAAGAAGGGTAAGCTGTGTCCCAGATATATTAGACCATATGAGATCTTCGCAAGACATGGAATGGTGGCATATCAGCTTGCGCCACCACTATCTATGTCTGGTGTACATGATGTATTTTATATTCACTACTTAAGACGTATATCGAATATTCAACACATGTTTTAATGGCGGATCCATCAGATTTGCCTGAAGACCTAACGTTCAAAGTAGTGCGATTTGAGGTCACCAGTTGCAAGGTTCAACGTCATTGCAACCATGACATCTATTATGTCAAAGTCACCTAGAGAAGTCAAGATGTAGAAGAGATAACATGGGAAGAAGAGAATGCCATGCAAAAACAATATCCTCACATATTCGACTCTGAAAGTACGTACAAATTTTGAAGATGAAATTTATTTAAGGGTGGAGGAGTTGTAAGACCCGCACTCTATTAATCGAGTTTAACTGTGTCGTGCCAGATCTTTCCATCATTACCTGCTCAGGTGAACTAATCGGATCGACCGTATGAAGGACCCACAGAGTTAAGTAAGCTTAAAAATAGTTATTTTTCATCATATGGTCAACTGAAAAATGTAGTGTGGCCGATCACTCAATCAGAAAGTGAGGACAGTCGATTTTAATTGAGTAGTCGCACACTCTATTTTGTGTGGTCGATGGGTTCTGCGACCACAAAGTCGACCACACAAACCCAGATCTGACTTTGTGATTTGGAAACTTTATAAAATTAAGGGGATCTATTTGAGAGATTTTTCCAATTGAGAGAGGACTCTATTTGGAGGTTTTTCCTCTATATAGAGGATGTCCCTTAGCCTCTCCCACTCTTTTGGATTCAATTCTAAAACCTAAAACTAAGAGAAAAAGAGAAAGAGAAGAAGAAGGAGAAGGAGGCTTGGAGAAGAGGATTTGCAAAAGTACTTGCCGATCGGTTTTCTTCCTCTATAGCAAGGGACCTAAGGTAAGAGACGTAGATGATAGGAATATTTAGATTAGACTCACCATCATCATGTTGGTGAATGGAACTCAACTTGGGGCTAAGTTCATGAGATCTTCCAGTTAATTCAAAGGAAACTAATGAATTAGGTTAGGGAATACTTGTAAACTGAAATCACTAAGGTATGAAGGCCATAGAATGACCCTGGGAGGTGTTTCAATAATGAACCAAAGGTTACACTGAGAAAGACCAATGAACACAACCAGTAAATTGTGTGATTGCATCACTGGTCGACCACAGAGTGACCAGTAAGGTTACAATAGGCTCTCGAGAAGTTACCCAAGGTTGTGTGGTCCCATCAATGGACGCATGATGCTCGACCACACAATCGACCACACAAGGTATGGTCGACATATACCTCCAACCACTACATCGACCGCTCAGTTGCAGAAAGCCTATTTTGAGGCCATACTAGATTTTAAACTATTGTAACCTAATACCATACTCTAATCAAAATTCATCAAATGTTTAGGTTGGCTACAAGTACAAGTTAATTTCCAAAACTTGAAAGAAAATTAAACAATCAAAGGTAAGGAAACAATACCAAAACTAACTGGATAATGACAAGTCATTCTTTATTTCATTTGTCCAATGCTATGATTGATGCCATGCTTGTGTGATTGTAATATGCATCTCACATGTCATCCAATATTATTGCTATTCATGTTCATGCATATTTATTTTATTGTGTTACTTTATTGTTGAGATGATATGAATAGACATGTGTTAGTGAGTGTAGTTGGTGTGCTGTATGGGGAGCGGTGTGTGATCCCTAAACCATGCATCACGTTGACATCGTCGTATCGCTGTTACCTTAGCGGAACTAGTACATCATAGGGCATCAGGGGGGTGTTCGCAGACCGGTCTTTGACTCTGTCGAAGAACCCTAGCTCTATCTCTATGGACATATTGAGGGATGCTAGAGTAACGCCTTGGATACATATGGATGACATCTAGGATTGGTTAGTTGCAAGCCCTAGTCAATAGGGGTATACGTGCTGGTATGGGTAGGGCATCAGGGAAAGTATTGGCACTATGTGATTTGGATATTTTAGCTCTATCTCTATTCCATGGTGGGTGCATGTGGGATGGCAATAATGTTTGATCCATTGGATGGATTCACACATTCGTGTATAGAGGTGCGGTGGTCGTCAATCCTTTCTATAGCACACAGTTGCAAACTTAAAACCAGACCAAAGATATTAATTGAATGCATGCATATGTTTGTGTATTGTTTTATTTACTCATTGAGCCATGATGTGTGCTCACCCCTCGATGTCGTATATTTTTAGTTGATGATGCAGGTACCACAATGGAGGACTACATGAATGCGCCATCGTAAGGATACGTGGTGGCTATGGACATGCAAGCTGTGGAGGATGCCCATGATTCCTCATGCAAGCGCTTCCAATGTGTTTTTGAATAGTTTATTTATATTTTGAGATTTGAAACATGTAACAGATTAATTATTTTATGTTTTGAGTTTAGTTGGAGATAACTGGTTTAAATATTTATTTATCATGTTAGACCTCAGCTCATTATTAATAAAGACTTCCGTTATTTACTTCATTAACTCTGATTGTGTGGAATGTGTATTTGATTTGGATTGTTGGCATGGTTTTACGAGACCTTGGCTTGAACCGTTAGTTCTTATGATGGTTCATCATACTTCTGATTCGTCCAGAATTAGAGTGTGACACCACTTGATGAGTTGAACATGGAGTGATGTAGGTTGAAGTGTCTGCTGCCTTAGTTTGTGGTGGCTTGCATCCCTGTTCAAGAAACACAAAACAGAAATCTAAGCAATGTTGTTAAATGGGTTGCATTAAGGATTGAATAATATTGGATTCTTCAAATGGGTTATGTTACTCCCTTCTTTAGTCGAGGTGTTGTCAAAAGTCCCTAAGATCGACGTGAAAAGATCTCAAACCCTGACAAATTCGATTTCTTCACAAGACAAAAGGCAAGCGGCGGAGTTCTCAAACACGTTCTTCCATATTTCCTAATTCAACCGATAGAGGCCCTAAATCTAAAATTGGGTGATAGAGGAACAGAATGTCCAATAACGTCTATATTATGAGATTTGAATAAGAGGTTTAAAGCTCAAAATGAGAAAACAGAGCATGAGGGCACAAAATCAATGCTCTGAGCTAACAGAGCCTCTCATCCTCACTGCCGATCTAACTCATTGTTGGTCAATACTCCATTTCAGTGGAGACGAAGAAGGTCAAAATAATAATTATTGATGATAGTGACGATATTGATGATAGTGACGATATCAATGATGACCTTGATACGGAGCTGCTATGTCACACCCCAATTCCGCACTATTCAGAATGGTGTGATGAACCGCTAGCAAACCAACGGTTCAACCAGGATCTCGAGTAGGCTATATCCATGTTATCTAAACTCTCATACATCCATAATCATAATCAGAGTAAATACACAATAGCGGAAGTCTTATAGTAAAACGAACTGAGAATCTACTGTGATATTAATAATTAAATAGCAAATTATTCTGTATCAACTGAGACATAAGTAAATATCATATACAAGTCTTTAATAAATCCAAATAAAGAAAACTAAAAAATATCTAATCGAATACACATGAGTTGCACTCGCAAGAGGAGTCATGTGTATCTACTTCAGCTTCAGCTTCCATCGCCGCTACGTTCCCGTATGCTGGAGCATTCATATAATCTTCAACGGTATAACCTGCATCATCAACTAAAAATATTCGACGTCGAGGGGGTGAGCACACATCATGGCTCAGTGATTAAACAAAACAATGCAACATTACATATGCATGCAATCAATTCATATCTTTGGTCTAGTTTAATGTTTGCAATATGCAATAGAAAGGTTTAGGTAGTCAAAGGTCGCGTTTATTGATCCCGAAGATAACGTTTATCGTCGACTCACAAGCACTCAATCACGAACATTATATAACAAAAGTTAACGTTTATTGCTATATAGTGCCATACCAACACGTAAGCCCCTGTTGGCGAGGGCTGCAAACTGAGCTCGCAACTAACCAATCCTAATGCCAAAAGTATATCCAAGGCCTCACCCCAGCATCCCTCAGAATGTCCATAGAGATAGAGCTAAGGCCCCCGGTAGAGTCGAGACTACAAGGACCGAGACCACCTCCCGATACTCTACGACATAATAGTTCTACTAAAGTAATGGCGATACGACGATGCTAATGCACAAGACTTGAGTTAGAGATAGAGCTAAAGTGCTGAGACCCGCCAAAGGTTAACGTTTATTGACGTTCTCATCACACCTCCCCTGATACTCGCTCGCATCAAGTACACTAGCCACACACATACAATCACATGCCTATTCCTATCATCATCATCATCATCATGTTACAAACAATAAAATAAATATGCATAAACAAATAATAGAAATATTGGATGACATGTTGTATGCACATTACAAACATCTTCGCATAGAATCAAGCATGGCATTGGACTCAAGAAAATAGAAAATAGTTTGTTATTAACCAATTAGTTTAGAGTTCTGTTTCCTCACCTTAGCTTGCTAATAGATACTTTTCCAAGCTTTAAAATCACATTTATATTGTTATTATATTGCTAGAAGACCTAACAAAGTCGATAGAATTTAATTAGAATTTATTCTAAATTTAAAAACCATTCTGTTAACTGAGGGTCGGAGGTAGGGTCGGAGTCATGATTGACCCTGGGTGCGACCCTCCCCTAACTCTGAACTTCCCGAACACTGAGGGTCGATAGTTAGGATCACCTAGGGTCGGATGGTCATCGACCCTCGGTGCGACCCTCGGTGTACTTTGGTCAATTTCCCTCTTTTAGTCCATTCTTCATGCTTGGGATCCTATGGCTTGCTCCTACATTCCATTCTACATTCATTCCATGGTCTGAAACCATGAATCATCCACCTAAATAGCTTTCACGCATTCTCCTATGATTTTTCATGAAAACCTAATCATGGGCTGATGGTTTGGGTTTCTCCGAGATCACACTCTCATCAATATCTATCCTAAGGTCTGTAGAAACTCATGGAATTAGTATCCATACCTGAGAAGAATACTCCTTCTCCGCAACTCTTCTCTTTTGGCTAAATTCTCTTCCTTGCTTCTCTTCTTCTCCGTTTCCTTCTCTTCTCTTTCTCTCAATTCAATTAGGGTTGTGAAATGAGTGAAAGAGGCTTAGGGACGTCCTTTAAATAGAGTAGGAACATCCTAAAATAAGTCCCTTTGAGATTAGGAAAGAATCCAAATCGAAAATTAAGAAATTTCCTAATTTCAGTTTCGGAGGCAACTGAGGGCCGATGGGAGGGTCGATGATCCCGTCGACCCTAGGTTTCTAATGAGTCCGACCCTCCCTTCAAAACTGAGGGTCTGACTTTCTGTTTTGGGGGGATCCGACCCTACTTGGCTGGGTATGCGACCCTCCCCTTAAATTAAGTGTTTTTGGGTCGATTTGATACCTGGGATCTCGATCTCCTTCACGCCCTTGGTCCATTTGACTCGACCATGATAGGTAAACCTGGTTCAAGGTGGTAAGACCGGGTTAGAAAGACACGAGTCTTACAACTCCCCTCTACTTATAAAAATTTTGTCTTCGAAATTGTACGTACCTTCTAAATCAAATAAGTGAGGGTATTGCTTTCGTATAGTATTTTCTTCTTCCCATGTAATTTCTTCCATGTCTCTACTTTTCCATGTGACCTTAACATAATAGATATCTCGATTGCGTAGACGTTGAACCTTTCGGCTGGTGATTTCTATTGGTGTTACTTCGAATGTCAAATCATCAGTCAAATCCGTTAAATCTACTGTCAACACGTGTCACACCCCAATTCTGCACTATTCAGAATGATGTGATGAACCGCTAATAAACCAACGGTTCAACCAGGATCTCAAATAGACTATCCCCACGTTATCTAAACTTACACACATCCGTAATCATAATCAGAGTAAATACATAATAGCGGAAATCTTATATTAAAATGAACTGAGGATCTACTGTGATAGTAATATTAAATAGCAAAATTATTCTGTATCAACTGAGACATAATTAATTATCAAATACATGTCTTTATTAATTCCAAATAAAGAAAACTAAGAAAATCTAGACGAATACACATGAGTTGCACTCGTAAGAGGAGTCATGTGTATCTACTTCAGCTTCAGCTTCCATTGCTGCCACGTTCCCGTACGCTGGAACATTCATGTATTCTTCAATTGTATAACCTGCATCATCAACTAAAAATATTCGACGTCGAGGGGTGACCACACATCACGGATCAGTGAGTAGCCAAAACAATGCAACAGTACATATGCATGCAATCAATTTATATCTTTGGTCCGGTTTAAAGTTTGCAGTATGCAATAGAAAGATTTAGGTAGCCAAAGGTCACATTTATTGACCCCGCTTCTATACACAAGTGTGTAACGTCACCCGAAGATCACGTTTATCGTCGACTCACATGCCCCCAACCATGAACAGTATATAACAAAGGTTAACGTTTATTGCTATATATTGTCATACCAACACGTAAGCCCCTGTTAGCGAGGGCTGCAAACTGGGCTTGCAACTATCCAATCCTAATGCCAAAAAGTGTATCCAAGGCCTCACCCAAGCATCCTTCAGAATGTCCATAGAAATAAAGCTAAGGCCCCCCGGTAGAGTCAGAGACTATAAGGACCGAGACCACCTCCCCTGATACCCTACAACATAATAGTTCTGCTAAAGTAATGGCGATACGACAATGCTAATGCACAAGACTTGAATTAGAGATAGAGCTAAAGTAATGAGACCCGTCAAAGGTTAACGTTTATTGACGTCCTCATCACACCTCCCTGTCAGCGCCCCGATTTTGCCACTACAGGGATCCCCGCTCTCATTGGGGTACCACCCGCAATGAGAGGGGGGTATAAAATTTGTTTTTTTAATTAATTAAAAAAAATAATAATAAAAAATAACTATAATAATTACCAAAAAAAAAGGAAGAAAAAAAATATATATATATATATATATATATATATATATATATATATATATATATATATATATATATATATATATATATATATATATATATATATATATAAAATAAAAAGAAATAACAAAAAAAAATGTCTCCGATCCCCAAAAGAGGGATCGAATCCGAAAAAAGAGAAAAAAAAAAAGCAAAAGAAAAAGAGGAGAGAGAGAGATTAAGAGAGACGGTGAGGGGGAAAGTTGCGGGGAAGAGGGTGAGGTCGACACCTCACCCCTCCTCCCGAAATCCCTCCCTGCTGCTCCAAAGAGAGAAAAACGAAAAAAAAAAAAACAGAAACAGAGAAGAAGAAGAAGAAGAAGAAGAAGAAGAAGAAGAAGAAGAAGAAGAAGAAGAAGAAGAAGAAGAGAAGAAAGAGAGAGGGAGAAGGAAAAGGAAGGCAGCGGCAGAGCCGCCGCCCTCGAAGAGAGAGAAGGAGCAGCTCTGGGCTGGCTGCTCCAAAGAAAAAACCGGGAAGGGAGAAGAAGAAGAAGAAAAAAAAAAAAAAAAAAAAAAAAAAAAAGAAAAGAAAAAGGGGGGGAAAATCCAGCAAGAAAAAAAAGAAGAAAGAGGGCGACAAAGCATAGCCGCCGCCACCGTCGTGGAGGCGACAGACACACACCGCCACGTGAAGGAAGGAGCGGCTTCCCTTTTGCCAGCAATCTCGATCGACAAGGTATATTTTATTTTTTGTTATTATTATTATCATTTAGTGATTGGTTGGCTGGTTCTTGGTTTGTTTTGGTCTAGGACGAGTTCTAGTTTGGTTGGGTCTAAGTGAGGGCCGGTTTGGATCGGTCCGACCATGTGATGAAAATTTTAATGTGGTTGACCCAATCGCATGATCTGAATTTTATGAGGTTTGATCATGACCACATAATTGGGATTTTAATGAGTTTGATCTTAACCATTGATTTGGAATTTTTGATGTGATTAAAGTACATCCATTGATCATAAATTTTTAATGTGCACTTTAATATAGTCATTAGATGTGATTTTGAATGATCTGAACCGTTGGATGTTCACCTTAAATGTCTTAGATGAATCTGGACCATCGGATCTTCATCATGGATGCTTAAAATGAATTTGAACCGTTGGATTATCTTTAGGAGTGATTTAAATGATTCAGAACCATTAGATTATCATTTTGAATGATCTGAACCGTTGGATGTTCACCTTAAATGTCTTAAATGAATCGGACCATCGGATCTTCATCATGGATGCTTAAAATGAATTTGTACCGTTGGATTGTCTTTCGAGTATTTTTAAATATGAATCGATCATGTTTATGGCGGTTTAAATATTAAGATCAAACTTGGTTCGGTTAAACCATGTTTATTTTAATGACCAAGTCCGATTTGTGTGGGAGTGGATTGGTTTGGTTCATTTTGCTTTGGCTTTATAGTCCTGGTTTAGGTATAGCATGATTTAGGTTTTGCTTGACCTGAGTTAGACTTGGTTAATCTTAGTCCGGTTCAAAGTTGGTTCTGGTTTGGTTTAGTGTTGTGCTCATGTCTTCTTTTATCTTTTCATCTCTTGCCATTTCTTAGGATCAATCTATCTCAGTTAGGATATGTAGGTCATTTCATTGTACATAATACATACTTTTTTTATACATTCATTATGGTTTCATGTTTTACACGTTTGATGGTTCCCGCTGCTTCGACATCAAATGTATATATAGTTGCTTTCTATTTTTGGTTTTTATCACATGCTTTATCTAATTTCCATCACATGCCTATATGCTTATACATTTGTATGATTTAATTTGAAGGCATCATCCATACCCCCAAGTGGTCCGTGACATCCAATTTTGATAGATGTATGCTAGGATGTTTGCTTCCCGTGATGTGATTGGTTAGGGGACTCCAATGAGTT